>JAULBR010072255.1:0-14061 GCA_032355825.1 Melanodrymia aurantiaca
CTATCACATCACATTCATTCAATGTAGATGCAAATACCGGTGTCAAAACGTTTCGTCTCAGAAGCAGAACGCCCGCGCTATTGAACGCAAGGCTATACAGGGATTAAACATCTCATATGCCACGAATAGGATTCGAACCCAGTTCCAAGAAGTCTTAACCAAATGTATATTGATCTAAGCTAGGTCGTGCATCTGTGACGTAGCAGAAGACCCGGATCAAGTGTAAACACACTGCGTCGTTCGATTCTCCATTTCTCTTGATTGATGTCACCTTTCAAAATATAATCACAAATTGACGTGTTTTCGATTGATTTTCATAACTGGGAAATTAATAATGCGACCGATATTAACGCTACTTTTGGAAACGTACGAAACGGAACAAAAGGGAGATAACTCTAATGACGGCTTGTTCACTACCTCCACTGACCAATGCTTCGGGCACTGTACGCATGTCTATTTCATGCTTCGTCACTCGATCTCGACCTCCATTAATAATGCGACCGATATTAATTAACCCTATACTTTTGAAACGTACGAAACAGAACTTGAAGGGAGATAACTGTAATGACAGTTTGTTCACAACCTCCACTGACCATGTCTGTTTCATGCTTCATCACTCTGATTTCGACTCGAGTAATCGGACCGATGATTACACTGTTTACGGCTATTCACGCAGTTTTACTGTCTGTTTGATATTTTTACCTGTGTTTATTAGTGACTCGATGTACAGTAACTGTGTATTGTATTGGATGTATATAGCCAAACTGTAATGTCTTGTCCGAACTTGCTCGATACGACGTTATTGTTTACCGATGAGTACACAGTCACAGTTTATCAAGTACGTTGTTATTTAAAACAATATTATTTTTGTTACATCGCAAGAGCGTCCGCCAGAGGAGCTTGACGTCAAAGGATCGATCCTTCTCAGTGGATTCTTTGGAATATTTCCCGTTCCAACCAG
Organism: Melanodrymia aurantiaca; assembly: GCA_032355825.1. Classification (NCBI taxonomy): domain Eukaryota; kingdom Metazoa; phylum Mollusca; class Gastropoda; order Neomphalida; family Peltospiridae; genus Melanodrymia; species Melanodrymia aurantiaca. The sequence continues at coordinate 962 of JAULBR010072255.1, forward strand.
TGATCCACGATTGGTGCATCAAAGGCTGTGGTGTGTGTGATCGTGCTTTTTGGAAACATGCGCATAAAATATTCTTAGCGGGTAATCTAAAGGAGTAACCTATGTGGCGGTAGTGGATTTCTTGTGAGACCATGTGTCATTACAGCAGTATGTTTGACATTCAATAGTCGATGGTTATTAAACAATGGTGTTGTTAAAGAAACCAACTTTAAAGTTTGTTTAACGACACCACTGGAACATATTGATTATTTATTAGCTGTTACTGAATGTCAAACTGTAAGTTATATCGACAATTGGTCACACAGGAAATCTGCTGCTGCAGTCACATATGATACTCTTCTTCGATTAACAGCAAGGGGTCCTTAATTTCGAATTCTCCATAGACAGGATAGCACACACCACGGCTTTTGATGGACCAGTCGTGGATCACTGGTTGGAATGGGAAATAACTCAACGAGTCCACTGAGTAGGAAACCAACTTTAACTTCATGGCTCACCAAACCAACTTTAACTGCATGGTGTTAAGAAATATTTGATGTTTGAGCACATAAGAATAGATATCGGATGTGAAACACACAGTGGTTTCGACACATTGTCTTAGCAGAAACTCGCTGCTTCCACATGGCTACTCATTTTCGATTACCAGAAGCCGAGTTTCCTCTGTGACCAAGTGTCAATATAACCATGCTTCTGACATCCAATAACCGCTGATGTATAATCGATGTGTTCCAGTGGCGTCAATAAACAAATAAATCCAGCCAGTGAAACACGTCTGGTTTATCAAATTCCGTGGTATGTGCTATCCTGTCTATGGGATAGTTCACATAAAAGACCCCTTGCTGTTTTTCGGTAAGAGTAGCCCATGAACCGGCGACTGCGGGTTTCCTCTGAGACCATGTGTCAATATAACCATGCGTCTGACGTCCAATAACGGCTGATTTATAATCGATGTGTTTCTAGTGGCGTCGTTAAATATAACAAACTTTACTTTGATAAATATCATATGTTTAGACACTTAATGGGCAGAATGTATGTTAAGAAGCTCGGTACTCGGACACAGCATAATTACAATGTATCTACTACAATGATAAATGATAAAGTATGTTTAACCACACATTTGGAACACATTGATTGTTAATCAGCCGTTATTGGATGCTAAACGCACGGTTATACCGACATTTTGGTCACAGAGGAAATCTGTCGCCTCATGGGCTACTTACTCTTCTTCGAATAACAACAAGGGATATTTTATGTACACTTTCTCATAGACAGGATAGCACAAACCACGGCCTTTTGATAGACAATTCGTGGATTGCTGGTTGGAACGGGACATAATCCAACGAGTACCCAGAGGAGGATCGATCCTTCGACCCATCGAGTCGCAGGCGAACACTCTACTGCTGGACTACGCCTTGCTCTAAAAGATTGGAATAAAAACGATGAGTCGTGAGAAATTCAGAGAGTAAATTGTAATTCAGATCTTGTCGGTTCGCCTAAAAATAATTGGTGTCAGATTATTTACTAAATTTAATTTGAAAAAAAAAAAGAACTTTGAATGCACGAAACTGTTAAAACAGGACAATTATATCATCAGATTAACTGGAAACAGTCAGTGAGGTAAGAATAGGGCGTGCAAGATGGCGAGTTCCAACAACTTTTCAAGTTTTGAGACAAACATTATTTTAACATATCATTTTTAAAATTTTCACTTTTTCTAATTTTCATATACTACTGAGAGTAATCAGTCTTTTAAAACTAAAAAAAATAACTTATTTTGGGACAAAAATATTTTTTACATATCTCATTTTCAAAATTTGCTACTGAAGTTAATAAGTTTAAAAAAAATCAAAACCTGCTGTAATGTTATTTCAAAACTTTTCACATTAATTTTTGGGGCAAAAAATATTAAATTTAAAAAACTTTTTCAAATTTCCCTCTACTACTGACGGTAACCAGTTCTTAAAAATGAAAACCTATTTTAATCTCAGTACAAAACTAAGCAAAGAAGGTGAGCCCATTATGGAATGGTTATCGTCCGTGGTACTACCCCTCACTAGAGAGACTGCCAATATTGGTTGAGGGTTTATTCTGGTGTTAGCGAGCCCGTAGCACGGAGCTGTTACATTACAGTGACGGGAACAGGTGATTTGCACATGAAGAGAACTGCATGTCAAAGATTACGTCTTCTCGTAAGACAAACATGCGATCTTTACTCCGCCGCTCATATCAAATATGACGACGCTAAAGTGAGTAGCTTTTAAATCTTGAAATGGCGAGAACACGGCGCGGATAAGAAAACAATATCCCACCTAGGTGTTGAACAAACTTTAACACAAAAAAAGACGACTTCTAATAATACTACAGCTACTACTACCACTACCATTACTACTACTACTACTACTACTACTACTACTACTACTACTACTACTACTACTATCACCACCATTTCCACTACCATTTCCACTACTACTACTGATACTACTTCTGCTACTACTACTAACAACCACATAAGTATTATTATTACAAACATTAATAATAAAAATTAAGTGAAATATAAATTGGAAGGAAAAAGGATAACAGGATTAGTTGAACTACAAGTCGTTGTCAAGCACAGTATTCCATTGCTAAGTTATTTTTAATAAACACTCGTTTTATTAATTTCCAATCATACTTTAATGATAGCGATATTATTAACAGGAGTGTGGTTTATCACAATTGATAAGTTGTCTGTCTGTAACAGTATTACAACACTATATAATCAGATCTGTTTTTATCACCCCACAATTCTTTTGTATTATATGTAACAATAATTGGCCAATTATAGATTTGTCCATAATAGAAAGGTGGCATCTCGTGTCACACCGCGCCAAATTAGCGACTGTTGGCAGACGACACACTACGCCCTCTGTGAACTAATTACAAACCGGGAAAAGACCACTGATAACAGTGTATAGCGGAAGTTAACCTGTTGACGACAGCGTTGTGTGCGCAGTGATATTAACACTGTTTGTTATGATAATGATTACGAGGTTTAGATGAAAACAACAAACTGAAGATGTGATTATCTGGGACAAGGTGTCATACACTCCTATAATGATTGAACTTTTCACCTTGATAGTGGCTGTGATCACCTACACTTAACACGGGTAATAGCAGTTATTAAACGCAACCAACCCATATTCACCAAGAACTCACGAATTGAATAGTAAGTTTGAAAAGTCATATACTAGTATTAGCTACACTTTTAAACATTATGTACAATATAAAGAAAGAATATAAAATAAATACAATGCTAAGATTATAATTATGCTTGTCACCTTAACAAAAATAACATCCGAAGAGTGCAAATTTGACAGTACTAAAACCAACCACAGAATTGAGTCTTCTTGTTCTTTATATTACCAAAAATACGTCATTAGGACCCGGATTCTATTCGAAAATCGGGTTCTGTTATTTGGGACATGCTTGTGTGACAATGGGGTGGGGGGGGGGGGGGTATCTTGTTGGGCTTCAAATACAAATATGAACTGAACAGACGGTAGTTTAGTCAAGACCCGGGTTCTATTAAAGACCCTAGATTCTACTAATTGCGTAACACCACTAGCCCATATTTGACACCATTTGATGTTAACTCAACAGTCCATAATACGAGCCCCTTAATACCAGAAAACAACTGTTGATAACTGAGCCCCCCTTGATGTTAACCATATTTGAGCCCCCTTATACATTTAGCATCAAACATATCTGACAACTCCTATTCAACAGACATGACTATACGTATTTGTAAAAAAAATCGTACATACGAAGATAAACACTATCTGTTTTTGACCTGTGTGTTTACAGGTATACCCGAAACCACAGACAACCCACAGCTAGGGCGATCTACGCATTGTCATTTGATAGCTGTCTCCGCACCGTGTGTCATTGTTGACATAAATAAGAAAGCAGTGACAAGAAAATTACAAGCTAAATATATGTGATCCAGAATGCGGTTTTGATCCTCGTGGTGGTAAACTTACTACTTAACGTCTCAAACACGGAATGGGAGGAAGACGAACTCGTGATGAGAAGAAGAGCGGGTATTTGAGAATCATTTGATGTGCGTACGTCATTGAGAATTGCCTGTAGGGATAAAACAAAACTTCAATGGACAGCGATACTATTTTAAAGAGCATTTTGGCGGGGAAAACGCTTACGACGTGAGGAAGCTGGTTGATTTGATTTGAAACATATTTTATTGTTTTATAAAAACAAATGGATTAGGCACAAGTTTTACAACTTACTAGGCCTTCTCCATAATACATAATAGACGGCAATAACAATAATACATAGTAATAATATGTTTATATAATATAATATAACTTGAACAGAATTTAATATTTTTCTTGATATGCGTATAAACTGAAGAGAAAACACTGTCCTTATACTGTCCTTGTACAGAAATGTGCAAGTGAATCGCTCGACATTTTGGCACGGAAATTGGGATCATGTGATCAAAATTGAATTTGCATATAAACAGAAGTGAAAACACTGTCCTTGTTTGTCTACATAATTGCTATATTTTATGACTACGAATAACAACAGAAATGTCAAAATGTCATTATTATATTACATAGCATTGCTTGCTTAACATCGTACGTATACGTCGTCAAAATCTGAAGCTAATTAGTTCGAACATTTCTACGGTTATGCTATTGTCTGATGTTGCTGCAGAGCGGATCTATTTAGCGCCAAAGTAAGTGATAAATTGTAGATGTAGGTATGTATATAGTGGCGTATACAATAATTTAAAAACAGAAATGGGAGAGAGGAGGGCTGCGAAATAAACAGGAATGTTTCAAAATAGGATACAAAAAAAAAGTTGGGTCCCAAAATACGTTAAAATATATTGCCAAGGATTATTTTTAAGGCATTTACATTTTCAAAATTCAGCAATAATATTACATTCTAAATTACAATCCATGAGTACAAATTTGATAGATTATGTATTTTACATTGTACAGGGAGAGACACCTGAATTTAAGGCCATTACGAAGCCCTTAATAAAAGCTATTACCATTCTCTTAGAATACATCAAAGGGCTTATAGATAAATAGGTAACGTGAGGGACTCCTACGCCTTGTGCCTATGGGGAAACCAATTTGCTAACAACAAGTCAATGTGTGCACCACCTGTAGTCCTTCTGGATCCGTTCGTGGTATATACGTTTAGATGTATAAAACTATCTATATATAAATATGAATATAAAGTGGATGGCTATGGACAAATAATTACTGGAGACGTTTGATAGTCATCTGGACAAGCGTGTTAAACAACACCCAAAACGTGTTATAATCCGACGATATTAGGTGACACGCTTATGAATATAATGAAACGTTACGTGGGTTGTATGTACTATAACATTTTACTGAACACTATTGTTTGTAGATTTTACAGTAGATTATTTATATACCAGCTCTATACACTTATTTTTATTCCTTTTTTATATCAGTGTATATACATGTACTATAATTATTTTGACACCCAATAGCCGATGTCTTTTTTCGTGCTTGGGGTGTCGTTAAATTTTACTTTATTCATTCGTTACGTGGTCTACATACGGATTCTGGTGTCGCCACAAGCTACACTTTCTGACAAGTAGTAAGTGATTTTATGGCAGAAACGCCACGACATACGCAGGATATTAAACAGATACCTGATGGATACAAACATAATTTGTGTTGCTGTTTGGCTTAGATTAGGGTAAACATGTATGACGTACTTGCTAAAATTATCCGGTGAATTTTTTTGGGGGCTAAAACGGAGTTCTCATACATGGTGTATAAACATCCAATTAGCTCAGACATGAGATGGCTAAGGTCCCTTTTCCTTGGCTTAATCGTACGTGTGACGTGTTGTATAATTTTTATAGTAGTTAAATTATGGTGCACTTATTGATTGAAAAGTTGTTTGTAGCGGGTTTAAGCACATTATGTTAACATGTTCGGCGATCGGATTTCATTTGGTATACCGCACCCTACAGAGACATGTTTTATAAAGCCAGTACGCATACGTTTTGCCAACTTTCGCCGCAAGGTTCGTATCAAAGAGATAGATATAACGAGTCCGTATCGTAGGCTGGGATAATAAACCCAGTTTTTAATATTGCGTGCAGCTGTAGATGTATAGTAAGTTTATCTCCTATTCACAACACGTTCGCAAATACAGATGGAGTGTTACAGGAATATTTTGTGAGCACTTTAAATAAAAACAAATCGTATTAAATTGACTACCAGTACGTTATTTTTGATCTCAGTATCAGCTCCAAGTTTAGAGAGGTCTTCGCAAGACTCAGTGGGTAAGGTTCACACCATTTGCACCGGCCAGTGTCACTACTTGTTAAAACAGGCCGTGGTATATACTGTCTTGTCTGTTGCAAAGTTGATATAACAGACCCTTGCTGTTTCTCTCTCTCATGCTAACACTAATTTCTTGGTCCGACGAACCACAGACATGGACAGAAATAAAACGGAAACGACCAAAATGGACACAATCTGGAACGAAATACCGGACATTGTGTATGCCTAAACTACATTAATTATACATAGGACAATGAGTATACATTGAACGTACGTACAGTATATTATATATATTTTATTATAGAAATTGTTATTCGACAATAATGTTCAAAAAGTATTGATAAACGTGCGTAGAGGTCCAACTGCCTTGGGTTGGGTTGGGTAATTTTTGGTGTGCTTCTATCAGGAAACTGTTCAAGCACACCTACCAAGCACAACCTCTGACTTCTCTAGAGAGTTCTGTCCACGACAGATCTAAACAGCATTGTCTGTGTCTCCCTTTAACTGGAGATTCGACTACACCTTCCATTTGGACACGGTCCGTTATCAAAACCCACAGCGGACGAACCAAATCGTAACATCATTAGCCTCTTGAAAGTCATTCAACAACCGCCAATACCCACATCCACCAAAGCTGACAGGATTAAAAATTGAAATTGTCACGAGCCGACAAAGAATTATCATCGTTGAGTACCACCTAATCCCGCCTGACACGAAGATCGCCAGTTCCATTAGGCAAAGGGCTACTTCTTAATTGAATAAATCCTGACATATTAATCGAGTCTTTAACCGTCAACAGACATGGTGCAACAATGGTCAAGAAGAGTGATGACAAATTAACCGTCGCACTGGTAGTGGTTTCCCAGTGGCCAGGGCTGGATAGCGCGACGGCGGAGACAAGACCGACTCTAAAAGGTCGACGGCCACTGTCAAAGAGGATGCTTTGATCTGGCGGTTTCATCTGGGGTCAGCTGTCAAGAGATTCTGACAGGTCGTTCAGTTAATTAGCAACAAACAGCAGCTGCCGAGATGTACCGGTCGGCTACAGTGGTGTTAGTGGTTAAAGGATGGTAGGTACTGGGTTCGAATGCCATTCGTGGCGTATCGGATTTTTAGTGTTAGTGACGAAGCCAACCCAGAGTGAGTGCTCTGCAAGGCTTACACCGACGAGTGTCCACAACTGGTCTAACAAAGGTCGTGGTATGTACAGTTCTGTCTGTGGGAAAGTACAAAATTATAAAAGATCCCTTGCTATTTATCAATTCGGAGTAGACCCCTAGCTGGTTTCCTCTATCATACTAACACTAACGTCTGTCCAGGACAGGCCGTCGAGGTATTGGGTCCCGATCTTTGATGGTGGACCGTACGTACCCAAGACAGGGGTGTCAAAACCTTCAATGGACAAGACACCTAAAAGTTAAAAACTAATGAAGTCAGTCAGTCTATCAAAAGAAACATAATTTTGTTTGTGAACGCTGGTACACATGTAGAAGATGTTAGTTTTACTTATATCTATTGAAATCTACTATAACAAATGACTCACATATTTGATAGCAATATTTTAAATAGTGGCTAAGCTTTATTTATTGAAATACATGTATTCTATAACAAGTAACTCTAATATTTGATAATAATAATAATCACCATAATAATAATTTAAATAGTGGTTTTAGCTTTATTTATTGAAATATTCTATAACAAGCAACTCTCATTACTTGATAATATTAATACTTTCAATGGTAGTTTTAGCTTTGTTTATTGAAATATACTAACACAAGCCACTCTCATCTTTGATAATCACAATTTTAATGGTATTATTACTATAATTTCGTAACAGATGACTCTCATAGCTGATATTTTAAATAGTAGCTTTAGATCTATTTATTGAAATATTCTATACCAATCAACTCCCATCTTTGATAATCACAATTTTAATTGTATTATCATCACCACCACCACCATTTCACAGACATGGTCGGACATGAAACATGTTTCGATCGAACAAAATCAGGTGGAAATAAAAAGCATTCCAGGAACATGAGGCATGTATCTGCTCACATTTGCCGTATTCTTGTATTACCTGGCGTTCGTGTGTTTCGTCTCAAGCTAACTCCGGAATGCCGGGCTTGTCATACGGAGGGTCTTTATTGTAGGCGGTGCAGAAACCCGCCGCACCGTGCAAACTTCGCGGAATGTGCACACTGTGGATTCACCTTGCTAAAAAGCTATCAAACAAATATTCAAGTTGTCGTAGGAATGCAGATGCCGAAGAAAAAATCCCACAAACCGAACATTTTGTGTTGATCTGAGAACAATGTTTGTTATGCAGTGGTTGGGCATATATAGGAAGTTGTCTCATGACCACTAGAGTAATCGCAATTTTCTCTGGATTGTCTGTAGGAAAATCGAATGTATTCGGCGGATAAATTAGACTGACAGATTGCATTACTTTTAGGTTTCTTATCCACAGAATGTTTAGACACTGCCGCCTTGGGTATATGGTCCGCCATCAAAGGTCGGGACCCAATGCGGAGCCTGTACCCAAGACGGTGGGCGGATAAGTATGTTATATACCGGTTCATTCATTTTTTAACACTTTAAGGTCTTCGTGACGCAGTGGTTAATGTATCGGGCTAAAGGCTGGTAGGTACTGGGTTAGATTCCATTTCGTGGCATATGATTTTTTAAATCTCAATACCGTCTCCAACCCAGAGCGAGGGTTCCGCAATGGGTAGGTGTACTTCCATTTATACCAACCAGTGTCCACAACTGGTTTAGCAAAGGTCATGGTATGTACAGTTCTGTCTGTAGGATAGTGGATATAAAAGATCCCATGCTAGCGGATTTTCTCTATCATATTACCACTAATCTCTATCCTGGACAGGCAGTCAAGGCAGTTGCACTGCATCACCATGTAGACAGTTTTAGATTCTTGCTAAGAGATTTTAATATTTGGTCAAGATGCATGCAGTCATCTTTGACATCACGTGACATCATAATGTAACTCTGTCACGATGTCTTCCAATGTTCAACGTTAGACACTATTTGCGGGTACGGAAATAACCGGGAAGTTGCGAATGCAAATTCTAACCATGCCGGATAACACTAGGTAAATTCCTCCCATGAGGTCTTCCACTGTTTGCGAAGTAGTAATGATCAAATTAGAAGGTCGTAGCTATGCACACATGTTCACCTGGTAGGTTTTGATTTTCGCCTTGTCGCCAGCGTGTTGGACATGTTTCAAGTACGCGATAAATCGGCCACTGGTTTAATTAATCAGCACAGACCGGTGTAAACGTGTAGGGAGGTAAACAGGACGAGCAGAATGGGTGGTACTAGGTTGACGTTCAGTTTTCTATGACACTCGCTGTGGCTGTCCGTGAACAGAGAACTGGAGACGAAGTGGAACAGGGACAGTCAAACAAACTGCTTACTCACTCACGCAGTACAGAGAGACGGGGGCGACACACACAGACAGACAGGCAGGCAGGTAAAACAAATAACAACAACGTCCGATACTGTCCCAAATAAAACGCAGACACCCACACGCTATAAAATAAATGCAACATCAACTGAACAACATTCCCAAATTATTGTTCATAAAAGTATTTATTATAAAAAAAATCCTCGTTAAAAATCGGTTTTTCATTGTTTTCCGATTTGTGTACGTATATCGGTGGTTTTAGGGTCGTAAATTTAATTGTATTGCAAGCCAATAAAACGATAAATTTGCAATGGTAAAACCACCGATATAAGTCGCCAAACCGGAAAACACAGTAGGATTATCCCTATTCTAATTCAACTGGTTTTTTATAATTTGTTTTCCTGTCATGTGGTACTGTTTGGAAGCAAACAACAAATGATATCCTTTTCATTAGTTTTAAATTTCGTTTGAAACATTTATTTTAGTGACACGCGTTTTACTTTGTAAATCGTCTAATAGCTATGCCACACACATACTACATTCCAAAAACAGGTTCCGTTAAAAAACGACAAGAAGTGCACTTGTTTCGGAAGCAGCCATCTATCTGGATACAGATCGCATGTCAAGAATTACACTCAGCACCTGGAAACTACACGTGTTCCGCTGGTGAATCAGGTGACAGCAAGCCATCTTTCTTTAAGACTTGATCCGTGAGAGAGAAAACAGGAACCAATTTCACAAAACATCGTAAGTCTAGTTTACGACTAATTATGGACGTAAACGTTAGGCCAAACTTTTATTTTTATTTTTCGAATTACGGAGAGAGAAAAAAACAGTTTTCAGGCAATTTTTAATTTGATTTTCCCGCCTACTTACGAAATTTACACAAGTAGTGTCGGGAAATATGAAATAAATAAAAGTACAAGCCTTTTTGGATCTTTTATTTCTATTTCTCCTCCATCCCGAACTTCTTACTGAAAACATCCGTAATACAAAAAAACCAAAAACAAATAACAACAGAAATTGGGTGAATTCTATTTATATTTTTATTCCATCCTCCGACATTACCCCTTAAAAAAAACCCCGTAATCCTAGATAAAGTGTGGCCTAAGTATAGGTTTCGATCGTCTACGATTACTGATACGACTATGGTTAGTATCTGTGACGTCATAGGTTTTTGCGCATTTCTGATAGCTGTTTGTTCCTGATGTGCGCGTTATATACTAGTATATGTTTTGAAATAAATAAATAAATACCGGATGGGCATTGGCTGTAGTAGTATGAAGAAGTAGAAAAAGGTGAAAAAGAAGAAGAAGAATAAGAAGAAGAAGAAGAAACATGAGAAGGCCAAGTAGGAGAAAATAGAGATGAAAAAGTATAGTAATCGCAGGAGAAGGCAAAGAAAAAAGAAAAAAAGTACACGAAAAAGGAGAAAAAGCTAATAACAATTCAAGTTTAGACTTACAAGTTACTTAGGTACACAGACATATTAGTATCACGAAAAAGTGTTATTTATAAGAAGAAATACAAAAGGTTAATTAAAGTTTAGTGCGCAATAAGAGGAAAATGGGAAAGGATACTGTATCGCGTTCTTGTAACTGGAATCTAAGATAAAGGTGCAAACTGATATATTACAGTACTTTGCAAACTCGGAAAACACACCGATTAGATTTCCTTCAATTTTAATCGGCTTTAGTTTCCTTTGTTTTCTTTTTATTTAAGGACGACAAAGACAAGTTTAAGACCGTGGGTCATGAGGTCCTTGAGGAAATTCATTCAACGTTTTCACCCATGACCATTTTAAGACATATATCAAAGTACAATAATATATGTAATTTCACGTACAGTGTCAAATCTGCGTAACCCAATTATAAATTTAAATTAACGACAGGATCAATGTTATTCTGTGCTACGACAGTTATAAGCTAGAATGATGTAATAAATTACAGTATAAAAAGTACAGACGATTCACGTAGACACGGGGATTTGTGAATGCCTGTTACTTTAGGAATTTAAATACTATCGTTACTGTGCAATTGAATTGATAGCAACACAAGGGCATAGGACACAGGGGTCCAAGCGGCTTGCTTTTGTAGAAGGACGAGAACAAACGAGATTTGGCCAACAAAGGGCTATAATCGCCGTAGGATGAAATTGTGTCACTTGGGGAGAATTTCTAAAATGTTAAATAAACAAATGTGTATTCCGTGTAATGAGACAGATTCCAACTTTCGCTGTATCGTATCGGGTGATTCGTCAGACAAGGGGGTACACTTGCTCCGTAGTTATTTATTGTTTACATTAGCAATCCAGTCTCCTGGAATGCATACCCAGGACAGCGTGCGTGAACCTTAATTGGATATAGGCACGAACATTTTTATTCCGTATCCATATCAGTAACAAAACAACAATTGGTTCAATTATAATTGATTGATAGCATTGATTATGAACTAATTAAATTTTAATTTCATTTTTTCCATTATGATTAAAAAAGCCTATTTAAAACTGATCAGTAAAATATATAGCTGGAAACTAAAGGTTGATTTAACCTATAGTGTATTAAATCATCTGGTGTAATATTTTCTCAGTCATACGAGAGCTCTATCTCGTGATGACTGTGTATCAAAATATCCAGATCTACACAATAATTTTACTCAACTAAATTTCGTGTATATTTTCCAGTTTGGGTTTATTTGTCAATTCCTAATATTTTTAACGTAAAAACCAGACGAACACACATACTACAATACGATATTGTGTTTTGAATTTAAATGACCAATTGTTGAGTATCCTGAAATCTCGTACCTACAAACTATCGACACGACACGGGACTCGGAAACGCACCTGGAAATGGGAAATACCACATGGATGAGTTCGTTTGAAGTCAATACCTGTTTGGTAGTTTATTCACCCTTCATGTCGGCAGTGTTGCTAAACAGGAAACACATCTTTTAAAACGAGTATAACTCCCAACCAATGACAACATCATTATAATGGCCTGTTTTGACGTATTATTTTAGTTTCCTGTATACCTGACTGTGTATTCCAGATGTTGGTAAGTCTAGGTATAGGATCTAACAGACGTATGCAGACGAACTGAAATATCATAAGGGTATCAACTGTAACTACCCTCATCGAAAATGTTTCAATTTAAATATAAGGAGTTACGATGCTATAGTGGTGTAGTAGTCGATGCTATAGTGGTGTAGTAGTTAACGTCACGGACTACAGGCTGGTAGGAACGGTGTTCGAATCCCGCGGGTGGATCTCACTTTCCGACTCCAATCCAGAGTGAGTGCTCCGCCAGGCTCAATGGGTAGGTGTAATACCACTTATAC
>JAULBR010072340.1:0-14061 GCA_032355825.1 Melanodrymia aurantiaca
AGATATAATTATCATGTTGTAGTAATATGTTGCCATGTTGAATTTGGATCATAATGCATACAGTGATACTGATTTTTTTGCGGGAACTAAAAATGGGTTACGCAAAGCAACAATTCGCAAACGACACGTGAACCAAACCATCGTTCGCGCAATTTTCGCAGGCCTGCTATTAGACTTGGGTATTGTTGACGCAACTTTCAATAAATCCCCAAAAAAATTATGGATCATTAATGTAATTTGACATACTTTTTACAATAAAAGTATCATTGAGTTCTCAAATAGAAATTTGATAAAATACAATAAATCTGTTGTAATTTGGTGACTTAATGCTTTTTTATAATCTCAATCATTTATTGGTCTGCGATTGTTTGAAAATGAAACAAAAATAATACATATTATTTTGCTTGTCGTAACAGCTGCGCACCACGAAGCATTGAAGAACAACGTATTTGACAAATCTATAAAAGAACCAGGTGAAAAAGTGCAGGTATGCTGTGAGCGATTTGCTTTCAATACTCGAGATCTCATTTTAAGCTTTTTAATTTGAAAAAAAAATTAATACCAGTCACCCAAAACACTCCCAATTCATTCCCCGATATACCATTTTCAAAACTTTATAACTTGCTGAATTATCCTTGAGTGTAAAGGCTAAATGCACATGTTAGTGATGATTAAAATGAGAAAATAGTATGTAGGCCTAGTTATTGTAGATTCTAAAATAGAAAACAAAATAACTCCTAAAATGCACTATAATGTATCATTCTTTTTCAAAATGTTCTTTCGAGGATTTATTGCCATTGACATTAATGCTTTAACTTTTGAGTAGAGTATTTTAAATCACATTTACATACACCCTGTTTAATAGATTAAGTACTAAAAAAGTTTCCTAATATAGCTTTATATATTGCTGTTGTAACCTCAAGTATAATATGTAATCCTTTACAGTACTGCAGTGCAGTGACAAAGTATGATCGCCATGGCTACAAGTCGAGAAACCGAGTTATGATTGTGACGGACAAAAATGTTTATATTGTTAATGAGAAGGACTTCAAAATTAAAGATAAAGTTGCATATCAGCAATTGTCAGGTGAGTTTGTTTTGTTTGGCAATGCTTATTATGTCAAGTGATTTCAATTTTCAACCAAATATACATTCTAGACACATGTTTTAGAACAAGTTAACTCTTAGCTTACTGACTGTTTGAAATAGTTACTTCCCTTGTGACTAATTTAAATTATACATGTAGGCCTATTGCTGTTTGAGGTATTAATCAGATAAAAATTACAGTTTTGCAATTTAATTAACCTAATTAATACATAAAGTAGAATTATTGTTGCATTACTTGCAGGAATTGTGACTAGTGCATACACAGATGGCTTGTTTGTCATAGTGGTGTCCTTAGCAGAGAATGGATGTAAGGTAAGCATTGCTTATGAAGCAACAATACTTAATTTCAATTTATGTAACAAAATTGTACAATAAATATATATAAAAAATATTCTTAAATTTATGTTTGGATGTGTGACAATTACTGCAGACCAAATTTCACACTTTTGGATGCAACCTGTTACTCATATAACATTTTGGTGACTCATCTAGTATCTTAGTGACTCATGTAGTATCGTTATGACTTAAAGGAGTTAAGCAACAGACATACATTATGATTAGGAATCCTACAACATAGACTAAAACTATCCCAATGAGTTAAAAGCATTGGCAACCAAAATGAGCCTTTTCGACATTGTATCACTAATAGACATTATGAGTCAGTGTTTCTAGCACTCAAATTTGGTGTTTGACAGTCAATACCATACCTTAGAGACATTTCCACAAAGAATGATATTGCTGTGCTTGAGCTTGGTCATCTGGTTTTGTAAGTATGCTGTGATTCCGTGGAGTTACTGATGATGTAAGAAAGAAAAATATATTATAGTTTTCCTTATTTTATTGGATAGGTTTTTGTGTGATAGTTCATTTAGTAATCTATTTTCTGATAAGTTATTTATGTCAATTGTTTGTTCTGATGGATTAATTATGTCATGTATGTTCTGAATATCTCAGTTTTAACATCGTGTTCCTTTGTTGAATCTTACTTTATATTTTAATTCAATGCTAAGTCTGATGGAGATGAAATGCGTCAAGATAGTAACAAGTTGTCCAAATATGCTGTGGTAAACTCATTGTTCAAAGTGGAAAATATTTGCATGGATTTTTTTTTATGTTGTACTCACACAGGTTTTATGTGTTGTTTTTCAATCACAAAGATAGACATCAAATAATAGTTGCAATATTTTACAATTAATATTTATCCTGTAAATAATAATATCTGTTGACAAGATATAATGACTTTATACACATTTTTTTTTATCTATTCATCTAATATTAACCACTCCATTTTGGTACATTTTTTTTAGTTTTCTACATTTTAAATAGGATTATAAATCAATTAATAGGTTTATACTTCGAGAATACACAACGAGCTATGAGGCAATTATGTAAAACAACTTGCATGAGTGAATTTATGTCACGCTTTACAAGTCTTTGACGTGTGAAGGACAACTTCAATTCACAAGTGCAAGTTAAGAATGTTGCAGAGTAGCAAGTTGGGTATTCTATTTATTACATATTATTTAAATTATATTACACAAAAAAAAGTTTTAAAAAGTATAAACTTCTTTGTTTTAATCCAGTTGTAAAATGTTTGAAGTATGTAGGTGTGATGTCATACTCGCAGCTACGTTTCAGATTTAAATATAGATTTTTATTTATATTTTTTTTCAAAGATTTATTTAACAACACAACATACAAAATACAATGTGTAACACGAGGACACAAAGACAATGCAAAATACAGTTAACATATTTTTACATGACAAGAACAAATATTAATACATGTATTAACACACATTTAAATATAGATTTGAGATCGCCATATCCTTTAACAGATAGCTCTGAGTTGTAGTGCTCATAGGACATACATGTATGCAGTGGGAAAGATCACAAAATGCTGCATCCTATCTCTTCCCATATGGGTAATAAATTAAGATACCTGCTTTATCATGTTCAGGCTGAATGACTGTTGTCAGTTGATCTATTCTCGTGACATTTTAACCGTTACATAATGAGGCTGATACATTAGCAAACAGTTCTATTTGCATGTTTATGTGCCAATTATTTTCTCTGTTATATGTTTTTATTTATATTTTGAATTTTTTATTTTATCGCATGGTCGTTCATCAGTTGAAAGTCGTTCAAGAGTTGTGAAATGTAGCTAAAAGATCAATTTTAATTTTTTTTTCCCTGTAATGTTTGTGCTGAAGAAATTTTTCTGTTAACCCTTTACTGATAGCTCTGTCCTGATATGCATTTTCCTGAACGGTCAAACATTTTATCATATGAATAATTTTAAAATCTAAATTCTGAGACAATACCAATTTTGTTATATTTGTTTCCAGGGTTGGTTAAAAAGGTATGCAATGCTCAAAGTCATAAAATCTGCATGTTAGCTTGAAGTTTACTGTAGTCTTCTAACTGCTATCTCATATTAACATGGTATATATATTCTGTTGTGTTTAATAACAGTATATCAAGCTAATAATAAATGTGTGTAAAGACCTAATTGTAAAACTGTTTTACAGGGTGACTTGATCCTTCAGAGTGACTATGTAATAGAAGCCATCACTAAGATTGCTATGTCCGGGAAGAAGGTAGATGTAGTGAAGATAGCATCGAATGGAAGGTACTGCTCAAACAGAATATTAAAAAACAGTTGAATCCTGTTGGCTCAAGAAACTGTTCGATCCATCGGGTAGTTCGACCCAAGCATCAGCAACTTAATATAAGGGTTTAATTCGGGACTTCGATCTTGGTTCGGGCGTTGCCATGTATTCGACCCTTCCGCGTTCGACCCAACGAGATTCTACTGTATATACAATTATATTTCCACCTTTTGCCAATAAAATACCTCCGTGATGCTGGCAACTATTTTATGCAATAACATTTTTAAATGATTTAAAATGAAAGACAATTTTTGTTACCTTATGATAACTAACCTGAGGCCAGTATTGTCATTGTGTTTCTTCATCCGTCCGTCCATTTGTCCGAATCGTTTCCAGAGCATGTCTACTACACTATGTCATCATACTTTGCATGTGTGTAGATGTAGGGATGGTCATGGGTCGCATACCAAAAGTAGGTCACTGTGACCTATGACTTAAACTCTGATCTTCATAGAAGAAATCTAGGTTTTTATAGCATATCTCCTTAACTAATTGATTTAGGATTATCAAACGTTGTGGGTACATGTAGAGAAGGTGGGGTAACCTGATTTGAGTTACATGTAGTTGACTGTAATATACTAATTCTGAATGTGTTTGCCATTTCAGCATAGTGCATGACATGTCGAGTGGAAAGCAGGGATGTATAGAGTTTGTAAAGGGTTCTACCTACAGTGTGAAGAAGGGCAAGAATGGACAACTGTCTGTGGTAAGCATGAGAGTCAGTTGTTATCATTAGCTCAGTAGAAATTAAAATAAACAAACTGGTATAGATATAGAGGATACTCCCCAAGTGTCTGCCTTAGATCTCCCACATACTGGTACTTCAAATACGACTTTCCCCACACTTTTATATTACAGTTTGTATTGGATGTATGTCCACTCATAAAGTCTAGTGAATGCACAGACTTAAAAAATAACAGAGGTATGAAAAATGATAATGGAGGGAAAAGTCAAGGAACCTCAGTTTGGGAAAGCTCACACCAACTGAGGTTAAACAAATGGGAATGGGTAATGTTCTTACAAGTTACTTCCCTCTGTACACGGATTGCAATAGACATATTTTGTAAATCAAACATTTTAGTTGCACCATTTTTTGTTGACTGATGAACTGAATATTGTTATTTGCAGATTGCACCTCCTCTGGGATGAAAAGGATGTTTCGTATAAAAGTTTGTTCCACTGAAAACTGGTTATTGAACTGAAGCTCTGGCTTGCCGGATTGATAAATATATCACACTTGGCTGGTTGTTGCATTCCATAACAGAATAAGTTTCATTGTGATATTCCCTAGTTGCTCCAGTGTTTAACCAGGTGTGAATATTCATTACAAACTATTCTGCTGGATTTATAGTGGAAATATTTCTGCAAAAGAATGACTATAAATGTGCACATAATAACGGAAAAACACTCTATTAGGTTTATATCTATGAACTGAATTACGCAATATAAGAAACATGTTAAGACTTGGTTTGCCAAAATATCTACTGGACTTCAAACACTTGACAACAGTGTATGTTCAATCAAGTGGTCGAGGTAGACCTGCAGGTTCTCTTGTTCATCAATACACAGCAGTGAATCGGGGATGAAAAATATCTCATTTGTGACTTTCTCAGATGCATTGTATCACATGGATTCCTTTCTCAGATTTGGTGCTGCTTTTATTCATTTGGTGCAAAGTGGAGAATTTAACTTTGCTATTGAGGTATATAGTTTACATTACTGGTAAAATTAGAAATTGGATTGTAATGTACTTTAATTACTTTTTTTTCAATTCTATTTTATTATATTTTTGGTTACATTTTTGTCAGTTTTCAGCATAAATAAGTAACTTGAACTATGGAGTTTCCCTAAAGAGACTGTACCAAAAATTGGAATTGCCTGTTTATTATATTTTCTTTTACTGTACTCCATATATTGCTGAAATGCAAAATATTAATTAACTTTTCATGTCCTTTCTAAATAACACTTTCTAACCATTTTGTACTCTTCTCACTTTTATAAAACTACCAAATATGCCTTTACAAATTAAGTGCGATTAGATATGTCAAACTACAACAGATTTATACATGTATACACAATTTGTATGACAGGTTTTTTTTATTTTGAAAATTGCAATTTTTGATAGTTTACATGTATCATAAAATGTTTATTACTGATTCTACGCATCTATAATGTCCTGCCATTTGTATTGCCTCTGTATAAGACATTCTTTCTTTTAAGATGTCTGAGCTAAAATCAGTTTAAATAATGTGATATTTGTTACCATTGAGTAGAATTGGAATGCCGACTCGTCTTTCTCGCCATGCATTGTAGGCATTTGTTAAAAGTTTTCTTAATAAGTTGTTTAATGTTTGTGCAGATGTTTCTCAGAACTTTGTCTTGTTCTAGAATGTTCAAATTGTAATTGTTACCCCTACCTATGTATGCACTGAGCAGATTAGAGACGGTATGACCCTTGACCTTTAAGTACCATAACATGATCTAACTCATTTTTTAAATACATTTATTTTCAGAGTTTCATTGTGAATTTTCTTTTCCAATGAATTCTAGACAGATGACTTCAATATAGGATTGTGTTGAAGGGTATTTTACACCCAGATTAAGTTCAAATGTTAGGATCGTTTGTGAAACAAAAATACAGAGAATTGTTGCAATGTTGGTGCATATTATTGTACTTATTCAAATAAGTATCAATTGCAATGTATTTTTTTTTATATTAATCGGTGTTTTATTGGTATCTAGTCAGTGTTATTAATTATTGTATTACATCTATATGAGACAAACGGTGTATATTTCAATATATATTACAAGACATAAAAATCTTTAACATGTTGTTAAAAATGTATTGACCTTGCAGTACGTTAATCATTTGTTACCTGCAGTGTATGCTTGTAGAGCTACCATTTATATACAAGGTTTAGAAATATATTGACTTCTTAACAATGATCAGAAATTGACAATGAACAAGTCTGTTACATTGATAGTTTTTGTGTTCTTTTATAGATTGGCTACGACACTAGACCTTTCAAAACAGATTAACTAAAACTGATTTGTACAAACTGTCATCCAGATTTGTTTTCTATAACATGTATACTTAAAATATATTCCTATTTTTTTACTTTGAAATCCATCATTTTCTAGGATTAGCAATTAATTTCTTAATATTATAATTTTCTCCCATGGACATTTTGATGACAATTACTTAATAACAAGATTTAAAGCTATAAGAACAAATCAAATCTGCTACATGTACTTACTTGCATGGTCACAAACAAGTTGCAAATTTGGAATCGATGGGTTTGAAAGTATGAAGAATTTAGTAACCATTTTATTTTACTCTTGTCAAGACCCAAAAGTGTTTTGTTAATTCTAATTTTAACAATACATTTCGATTTATAGTTAATTTGATTGATGCAGTTTACTTTATAATTTTCTCACCAAAAGTGCTATGACAAGAATTGTTAAATTATTTTGTATTTAGTTCACCGATAAAGGTGAATCTATAATTATGTAGTTGTACTTATATGTATATTTATGTATGTTTATATATTATTACATATACAATTTATTGTGCAAATATTTATTTGGAAAATGTTACTATTCATACCGTGATCATAGTTTATACAATATATTCAATTGTGTGCATCAGGTTTTGTATTCATTCATTACATATGCAGATCTAAATATTTGCCTGTAGGTAACTTTTGTTGTCGGGTGTTTTTCATATCACACTCATTCTGATAGAGAATATTATTTGCAACATTCATCTACATTTTCAAGACAAACATTCAACAGTTATGTAATGCTCAATGGACGGGAAAAATAAAGTCCGATTTTGCATTGTACATTCTTGTTCAAAGGCCCCGTACCATTAAGATGCACATGGCATGAAACCAGTTTTTAAAAGCCACTGTATAAGTATAACAATAGCATGTGACCTTTTTGTGCAGGTTCATGTGTTTACACACAAGGGACATGCTTAAAATGTACTTTATAGATGCATGTAAAAGATTATGGTGTGGTGCCAATTTTTTTTTTTTTTTTTTTTTTTTGGCAGAATCAAGGTGACTGATATAAAATAAGAGATGTGGCTTACTGATTTGTTAATAAGAATCTGTTTATAATTTAACCAATCGTCTTTCATTGCTGTATGATAGTTCATGTACCTGGAATCGGATTTCAAAGCGCTGTTTTGTATCGGCTTGCAACTGAGTGAATTTTATAGTCTCTGTATCTTGTATCAGCTTACAAATACAATATGCATACATGTTATCACCTTTGTTCGTTATTGTTTTAGATTGCACACAATATTCTGCAAATAGAGAATGCAAATATGTTACTTTAAAATAGCTGAAACCATAAATGGCAGATGGATCAGTTTGCTTTAGATTGACTATACATGTACACTCAAACCGTACAATAAAACCTGAGAGACGTTTTCATGATGGCGAGAACTTTGTGAACAATTTCACTGGAACCAATCCTATTCTATCACATCACATTCATTTAATGTTAGGTGCAAAAACCAGTCCTGTCAGTCTTTGCAATATATTTGTTCTTTGAACATGCTATTAAGAATCTACCCGTCATATGCAATACGAGGGAGTGGGACATAGCTCATTGCCAGTGTACACCAGAGGATTGAGAAGTCAAAGGTTTGATTCTCCTCAGTCTGTGGGAAAGTGCACATAAAAGACCCCTTGCTATTGATTGGTAAAAATAGCCTATGTGGTGGCATGAGGTTGCTTAGGAGACCATGTGCAAACATAACAATGTATATGACATCCAATAGCCACCGATTATTAATCAGTGTGCTTCACTAGTGTCATTAAACAAACCAGCCCATGAAGTGGCGACAGCGGGTTTCCTCTGTGACCCTGTGTCAATATAACCATGCTTCCGACGTCCAATAACTGCTGATTTATAATCAATGTGTTTCTAGTGGCGTCGTTAAATAAAACAAACTACTTTTAAACAAACCAATTTTTTAAAGTAATATGATCTACTTTTTATTCTCCCAAATCTTCTAACCTGATACAAAGCTTTCAGTCTTGAGGAGCCATCTTTGTATTATCTCAACTTATCTCATTTAGTAAAATAACATCTAATAAAAAGCTGCCTGACATTAAGAGCATTATTCTAGTCTCTCAAATCATTAATGTTGTGCGTGACTAAATTTAACCAGCCACCTGTCCTATAAGATCACTTTTAATTAACTCCCTTGGGTGGCTGCTTAATTAATAAAGGTCTGACTGTAGTTACATTGTTTCATCAGATGTGTTATTGGGTATTAAAGATAGTTTGTTTAATGATACCACTGGAACACATTGGTTATTGGATGTTGAATGCACAGTTATATCGACACTGTCAAAGGAAACCTACTGTCGCTACATAGTCTACTCTTACCGAATAACAGACAGGATAACACACACCACTGACATTGATGGACCAGTCCTGGATCACTGGTTGGAATGGGAAATAGTCAAATGGGTCCACTGAGGAAGATCGAACAGTTGATATATTCTTGCGCTGAGCTATGCCCCACTCCTGGATGTCAAAGATGCAGTGTTTATGACATATAGTCTCAGAATAAGCCCACTGCTGCCATAGTCTACGTTTGATTACATCCACTTTGCCACAGCTGGTATTTCACCAGCACATACATGGATTACAGTCTTTGACGTACACATATTGCATCTCTGGATGGAATAAATGAATGAAGCAAAATTTAATGACACTCCAGCATGAAAAAAGACATCGGATATTGGGTGTCAAAATAATAGTAAAAATGATCAATACTTATTCTCTGGATAGAAGGGGGAAAACTCTATTCTTCTGCAGAGAATTAACCCTTTGATATCCTATATAATCAAATTGATTCAATGAAATCATTGCTTAATACTGAACATGAACACAGTATTATGAATGTAAAATGTATATTCCTAAAAGTACTAAGTAAGCTATTCCCTTGGGAATTGAGAAATAACAAAACCAATTTCATTTCATTATTATTATTACATGTTTTGTCTCACATATCACAACAAAACATTTGTTAAAATAGAACTTGTAGCACCATTAATTAATTATTAATTGGCATATTTAAAAAGTGCATTTACTCACTTGCTGTATGAAATATGATTAAGCAATATCATCCTGTTATTTCAGTGAATAGAGGTAATACATTTAAACTTTTGTAGCATTAGTATAATAACTTTTATGTCCAATACACCTTGGCGTGTAATATATAAATCTACAAAAACACTAAAACCGATCATTTACAAATAACGTGAAATATAAAGATACTCCTTAAGTGTCTGATGCAAAATCTACCAACACGAGTTAATAAAATCTGAAGCTTGCTTCGAATGTTGCCAAGTTTTGATATTGCAGGAACTAGCGCAGTATTTTTATCATTTGTTATTCTGTCTAATCATGAGAACTGTTAACAGGAATTAAGCTACAATGTTTTATTGACAGACCTCATATACATGTACCTCGTTTGTGGAAAATGTGATATCTCATGTTTAGTACTGTTGCTTAATGGCTGACGTGATAGAGTCTGTTGACCAATCAAAATAAAAAGAAGCAGTTGATTCAGATTACCATCTTCGTCATCAGTAATTATATATATATATACTAACAAACTATAATTTACCAATGACGAAGATGACAACAACCTTCGTCAGTGGTAAAATATAACCAGTTGATTCGGATAAAATACCTCGAGATATCCATCTTTGTCACCAGTAAATAATAGTTTATTCAGCATACATATACCTTGAGATATTCAGCATAATGTACCGTAATAACCAGGGTATCCATGTGATCATAATTTTTACCACTGGTAATAACTGCTAATTTACTTCACACACACCTTGAAATATTCAGGTTATTCGAGATAACATAGATCTTGATCACTAGTTACTAATAGCCAGTTTATTTCGAATACCCCAGATATCTCGAGGTACAAATGTATATTCGTATGCGGATTAAACAGACTATTATTTACTAGTGAAGAAGATGTAACCATGTTATCTCGAATACCCTGGATATTTCAACATGTATATGTGGAATAAATTAGCTGTTTATTCAGCATCTATATAGCGATATAATCATGGTATTTGAGATAACTAACTTCGTCACTAGTAAATGATAGTTTTATCAGCATATTTACCTCAAGATACCATCGTCACTGGCAAATGAGAACCAGTTTTTTTCAACATATATACCTCGAGATATCGAAGGTATTAAAGAAAACAATGTTTGACTACATCAAAATACACACAGGAACAGTCACTGATGAACATAAACATATTGCACTTCAATAAAATATAATATTATGAAATGTGATTAGAAGCTATGATACAGTTATTAAATGCTAGAATGATCACACAGTACATCTTGCAACTATCCAGGCAATGTTTGCTAGCTTTTAAAATGTTGACAATTCAACCCTAGTTTGCTCTTCATCTGAATCCAGAGGTAAAACAGAATTATTTATAATAAAAATGGACAGACCATTGCCTGAATAATTGAAGTTGTCATATAAGGCCACAAAAATATTTTAAAATACAGCTTATCAAGCACCATTGCATTGTCAACAGCATATAATATTTTATATAAAGACTGCTCAATGATCTTATGGCTCATAGAAACGTTTGCAAGTTTATTAAACGGTGAGAATTTGATATTTTAACTGAAAGTGTTTAAAATATCCTTGCAAAGAGGGAACCTTTTTTATGCAGATTGAAAAATGTGGGTCGGTATTTGGTGACTCTGAAGTCCCTTTTATATATCATTATATAAAGGTAGTCTCTATACTTATTACTTATAGCAGATTTGAGAGAACACTACAATCACCTAACTTAAAAGCCTGACAAGTTAAAATAGAGATTTCATGGTGACACCAATAATCCTTCTCTCCATGCATGGTAAAAATAATATATAACTGACTAAACATAATTTGGCATATAACTTGCATTGGCAGAGGTAACTTGAGACAAGCGGTCCCCATTACAGAGAACTAACAAGAGAAGTGACATGTTATGATGTATCACCGACGCCCAACCTCCCTATCATTATGAAAGCATGTTTTAGACTACAAAATAACATTATTTAGCCATCAATGTGGTTAAAAGAATTAAATATACAATCACGTCCATATGAGGAAAGCCGGTGAAATATCAAAACTACAAAGATGACGTTCGTTTCTTTAACAACACCACTGGAGCATATTGATTAGTTAACTGTTTGACATTTCGACACATTGTCTCAGAAGAAACCTGGTGCTGTCACATAACATATTCTTACTGGTTAACAGGAAGGGGTATTTTATGTGAACTTTTCTACACACACCATAAATCAATCGTAGATCACTGGTCAAAATGGAAAATGTTTTAATGTGTCCACAGATGATGTTCCCAACAAAACTATATTATAATAAAAATCATGTTACATGACGTCAGAAACTACACACACACGTTTTGCAGTCACTGTATAATAAAATGTGTGCCATCAATCTACCAACCACTGTTACCAGTAATGAATAGTATTATTAAAACAATGATTTTTGATAAGCATACCAAATTAAGAGTAATGTCCAACTTTGTATGACCATTATTCTATTTCAGCTTTGCCAAAAGTAGTGTTATGATGTAAAATCTGCTTGAATTCATATCTGGCTTGTTCCATTCATATATAAACACAATTGCTGCAAAGTTGACCACATAACATCTATTCAGTTACAACAAATAGCAATAGTATTCTTCTATAAAAAATATAAAAATAGTAAATTTCTTTAACAATTTCAGATCATTAACAAATACAAAAAACTAAACTTGTATTGGCAGCTACTGTGATGAAAAGTCTTGAATTTCTTTACAAACATGATTCGTTTGTATTAAAATTGATCAAAGGCTTGCCAATACAATTGTGAGATTATTTTGCTCTTTTTGGTGGGATTTTAACGAAGACAAGTGTTACCATACCCGGTACTTTAAATAGTAATTGCACATTTCATATAAGTTCATATTTGTCCGTGTCAAAATGTCATTACTAAAAACTGCACGTGAAAATAAAGTTTGTTTAATCTTCACCACCAGGGAGTTTCTTGTACAACCAACAAATTGAAAACAAATCAAGAAACATTCACTTTGCTGTTAACTCTTCATGATCACACATACCCTAATACTTCCCAATTATCACTTTCCATATTCTCACACTTCCCAATTATCACTTTTCCAATTCTCACACTTCCCAATTCTCACTCTCCCCAATTCTCACTCGCCCCAATTCTCACTCTCCCCAATTCTCACACTTCCCAATTCTCACACTTCCCAATTCTCACTCTCCCCAATTCTCACACTTCCCAATTCTCACTCGCCCCAATTCTCACACTTCCCAATTCTCACTCTCCCCAATTCTCACACTTCCCAATTCTCACTCGCCCGATGATCGCACTCACTCTCAGGTTTGTTCACTCAGCCATGATGCTCACTCTCCCACTATGCTAATACTCTCTGAAGCTCACACTTCTGTTCATACTCACGGTCTATCCTACACTCACCCAGGGAATTTGACATTCAGCTTTGTTCACTTGATGCTGACTCACTAAAATGGCGTGTGTATATATTGACAGTAAAGAAACAAATCAACAATAAACATCTTCAACCTATAACGGACGTGAATAAATGTCAATGTGCTTCACAATCCAAACAATTTTCTGCATACAAAAGTTCGAATTACTTTTTACGTACAACATCGGTCCACATTTGATCAATGTTTTATGTTAGAATTAGAAGGGGAGGAAGGGAGGCAAACCCAACCCTAAATGTCTGCAGATTGTGAAACACATTGACATTTATGCAGTCAATAAGTCAATCATAGTTCTACTATGAAACATTTGGCACTCGATTTGCAATGTTAAAAGGACAATTCAGTTGTCCTAAGGCAATGTGGTGTTCTTGTAACATCACTTTATTTTGGTGTTCTTGTAACATCACTTTATTGTGGTGTTCTTGTAACATCACATTATTGTAGTGTTCTTGTAACATCACTTTATTGTGGTGTTCTTGTAACATCACTTTATTGTGGTGTTCTTGTAACATCACATTATTGTGGTGTTCTTGTAACATCACTTTATTGTGGTGTTCGTGTAACATCACTTTATTGTGGTGTTCTTGTAACATCACTTTATTGTGGTGTTCTTGTAACATCACTTTATTGTGGTGTTCTTGTAACATCACTTTATTGTGGTGTTCTTGTAACATCACTTTATTGTGGTG
>JAULBR010072437.1:0-40000 GCA_032355825.1 Melanodrymia aurantiaca
TTGACACATGGTCACAGAGGAAACCCGCTGTCGCCGCTTCATGGGCTACTCTTACCGAAAAACAGCAAGGGGTCTTTGACAGAATAGCACACAACACAGAATTTGTACCACTGGCTGGAATGAAAAATAGCCCATAAAAATGTTTTGCGCTGTGGAGGATCGATCTCTCGATCCACCCCGCCACAGGCGGACATTCTACCTCTGAGCTACGTTCCGCTCCTAATCCAAATAAATACAAATGATCCTACCTCAACAATTTGGTCATTAATTTGAACTCTTCCATCAACAGCTACAGCACTTTCTGGAGCAATTCCTTTGACAAATATTCCAGAAATGTCATCTGAAAAAAAATCAAAACAATAAACATGTATGAATCATTTGAAAGCAGCTTAAAATACAAAAAATTGGCAATTAATAGTAAATCACCAAGGAAGAATATTTGAATATTACCCAAAAAAGGAATTTGATCTACCGGTACATTTATTTTTTATCATTTTAATTGTATTTGTCGTTACTAAATGTGAATAATATTCAACCAACTATTCTCAATTTTGGTGTGTCCCCGAAAGTATTACCTTTGAAATTATCTAAGACCAATTTTTTTTTAAATGAAGGGAATCTGAATGTTTAATTCTTACATACATGTACATGTAATAATCACAATAATTGTGTTTAATACCAATGTAAGTACATTCAAACCTGTCTTAAGCAGTCACCTATAGGAAGTAACTAAAAGTGGCATATTAAGACAGGTGACTGCTTAATACAGGTCATAATACACTACAATTGATGATTTGGTAGAATATTATAGTGACCCTTTAAGACAGGTGGCTGCTTAATGCAGGTGGCCGCTCAAGCAGGTTTGACTGTACATGTATTATATTGAGCTTTTCAACATTGGTTTTTTCTGATATTATATTCTTTAATGTCATTTATTAAACAATCAGTTTCACAATTGCAGAAATGTGCTGCAAAAATATACATGTGAAAAATTGAAAGTACTCAAATGGGTAAATGATTTTTCCTTGCTACATGTACATGTATATAGACAGACCTGGTGCCTTGTCTGCTCCCACATAGCCTGCTATGGTTATACCAAGACCCTGAGCATCTTTTTGCAGCTCCACATCAAACATCTCAACCTCTGGCACCTCATTAGATATGTCATAGGGTTGCTGAAAAATAAACCAATAACAAAATTACTTAAATATTCTCACATAATGCTACCGTGTAAAGCAACCTTACTGCATTAAAATGTTGCACATCAATTAAAATATAATTGTACAGCAATTGTCATCCATTACCTTGTTTTGTTTTATTTCCTGGCTTTATTTGTTACTTTTGTTCAGTAAATAAAAAATGTTCAGACAAAAAACAAGCGTTTAGTGTGGTATACTTTTGAAAAAATTCAGATTTAAAAAAACAAAAAAAGTGATGTATTTGGGCACATTATTGCAATTATTATAATAAAATATATATCACCTAATTTGTGAGATTTGTTTATTTAATACATATCCTTAATTTTGTCTGCAATTAAAATATGTTATAATGATTGTCTCATGCATAATTGCAGTTCTAAATGAGCATTATTCACCGGATGGACTTGGACTTGACCTGCCAGGATGTTACTAATCCCTGGATGCAAATGTTCCAGTTGTTCATCAGTGAGACGAGTCACATCAAAATGCTCTGCCGAATCGATCAACATGAGCTCGTTAATATGTGCCAGGTGGTCGTCCAGCATGTGGGTGGGTATGATGGGTGCGCGAGGGATCTGGAATGGAGGGGGCTCCGCGATTGACCGTGCGACAATCAGTCGAACATGACTTCCAGACTGCCGTAGTACTAAAGCCACCTGTTCCGATCCCATTCCTCGGACGTTCACATCACCAATCTGCAGGATGTGGTCACCACTGTGCAGACGTCCATCCTGGAAAGGTAGAAAGAAAAGATCTAGTGTAACAAGTGTCCTGGAAATCTAGAAAACATTCAAACTAATTTACCAATTTACATGAGCTCAAACATATATTTTACTATTCCTTCATTTTATCTTCTTAACTACCTAAAACTAACTAACTAAAACACTAACACTATATGACCCCCAGAAATGTGATAACAACCTCTGACTTTGCCAGAGAGTTCTGTCCACAACAGGGAAGGGGTATATGTATGTAATGGCTGTTTGGTCGAGTCATTATATAACAGTATGCATATATCAACAAAACAACACTGTTTTCCTCAATGGATGTATCATGTTTTGTGGTAAAACAGTGTCTTTACAGCTCGCTCATACTGTCCATTATACAATTACATGTGTACATTTTATATAATTAAAGCTCTTTTTTTTAGAAATTGTCTATATGACATCTGCACTCTATTCCATTGTAAATGGTTTTCTGTATTAATTACATAATGTAAATGTGTGTCCCTCTTTTAATTATTTAAGTATTTCAGTGATAGAATTCATCCCTTTCATTGCTTATCCATACCAGTACATGTAAATACAATTTTCTTACTAAACGACCACCACTATTTCGTTGATAGGTTGGGAATAAAAAATATAAACCCCCAAGCTATTATACATGTAAGTCATATTAAAACAGTAATATCATATCATTTTCATTTTACAAATCAATTAGAAAAAAATTTGGTTTGCTCCAAAATTTTATAACCAAAAAGCAAATGGCATTTACAGTTGAAGTACTTGATGTGCACTCAGATAGCAAATCAATGCTCTATGCAAATAGCAATGTAGAATTAATGCATTGCAACATTCAAAACCACTTTATATTGATCTTTGTAGAGCAATGAATATTTTTATGATTTAAAACTAATCGCAATCTGTCATAGGAGCCATATGTCAATGACACACTGTCCCAGATCTAAAACATGGGCTTCTCATTAAATATTTACTGGTAAATTCCCGTTAACATGACATCATAAGCAATTATGCATCTTCTGATCAATATTGTTTTTGAAGATCGGGCAATTAATTTTAAGACTTTTAAGTTTTCTAAAAGCTGTGATGGATTGAGAATAGAACAAATACATGGGCATGTATTGCAACACTGAACAGAGTTCTGTGCGTTAGTTACGCTAGACAAGCTGAATGTGCAGCTGAGCGTGCAACTGACGGAATCTGTTTTCATTTAAAATGAAGCAAGTAATTTTCATTAACAAAAATCAATACTTTCCAACCCAAAGAAGGCCTTACAAATCATTTTTAGTGGTTATCCAAGATGAAGGACACTGGGCATGCGAAACACTAATTGTGCCCAAGGTTGTAAAAGCTGCCAATCAAATAAATCCCCATTGAACACAGTTTGCAGTTCAGAATTGATTCGTGGATAAATGCATATTATTGATTTATACTTGTTTGTATCATTTAACAACCATATTACACATATACTTGATCTGCTTTATTATTCTTCCATTATGCTATCCGGTGGAATCTGATTTGTCTAGACAACACAAAGGATACTTCAAAGCGTTCGATTAAGACAGTCTTTTGGCATTGCTCCAAACAATCAATCAATTGTATACATAAAAAAGAAAAAGATTCCAATATATTTTCTCAACCTTCACTGCAGAACAATAGAAATAAACAGGTTGTCAACTGGAACAATCTGAACAGCATGGTCGTGTGTTGCTAGGAACCACAATTCGAGTTGAGTCGCTCATGTTTAATAATTAGCACAGTATTCTAACATTATAATTAACATTAGAACTATTACAGTGAAACTCCTGTAAAAGGACACCCAAGGGACCAAGCAAAAATACAACAATCAAATGTGTAAAATGTGCACATAAGAGTTTTTTTCATTTCTAATTATCAATAGCAAAAGAACTTTTCCATCTAATTAGTGCAGAACAAATAACCTGTGGGTAAAATATGCCGAGTTTAAGATATACACCAAAGAGTAGCCTGTGATCTACATAGTAGTCACGTGAACAACTGACTTACGTCACCCAGCGATACGTCATAGCGTATGACGTATCGCTTTCTTATGTTCTCAGCTTGTTCAGGCAAATGTAATTCGTTTTATTGTTTATTAAACTTATAAAAAATCATGTACAAGTTGGTTGTTCACAGTGACGTATATCTACCAAAATAGTAGTCACGTGAACAACTGACTTACGTCACCCAGCGATACGCCATAGCGTATGACGACGCGTACAAGAGGATATGGCAAATGCATTTTTTTTTTATTGTTTATTAAACTTATAAAAAATCATGTACAAGTTGGTTGTTCACAGTGACGTATATTTACCAAAACAGTACTTTATCACTATATACGAAAGGAAAGAACTCTTTCCTGTCCAGACAGTATTCATCTTGACGCAAAGCAAGATGAAGGTTAATAGTGGTGACCTATATGTACAATGTATGTGCCTCGAGGTCTGTAAAATATAAATATATGATCTGCATTTAGTCGAGTCTAAAGAAAAACACTTGACATTTTACACACCAGATCAGCAACACCACCGGGCAGAATGGTCTTCACAACTACTCCAGTACTTCGTCCTCCAATGATTCCAAAACCAAGTCCTGTGCCATCATTAACCAGGTCAATAACTTCAATCTGGGTCCATTCGGTACTCAACTGAAAATAAAGTCATTACTTGCTTAGTACAGAAAGTGCAACAATCCTATTATATGGGCATCTAAGATCAAAACAATTAATTTTGTACGAAGAATATGATCAACCCGCCACAATGTGATCCATCATTTCTTACCTTCCAGATAGATAGAGCCTCAATTATACCTGTTATAGCGATATTTTTATCTGTCCCTAGGAGGATCCAGACAGCTGGATCATGCAACATGTTGTCATTTATTTCAGAGAACATGATTACAACAAGACATTTGTTTACATGTTCTCTTTCTACAAGTGTAATTACAGTGAAACCCCTCTAAACCGAACACACTTGGGACCGAGTAAAATGTCCAGCTTAGAGGGGTGTTCGGTTTACGGAGGTTTAAATACAGCACATAAGGCTGTTTGGGACTTTCAAATATGTTTGGTTTAGAGGGAATTCCGGTTTACTGAGGGTCCGGTTTAGAGGGGTTTCACTGTATATACATGTATTTAGGTATGTGTAAAAAAAAAAAACTTGTTAAAGCTTGATTAAGACAAACAGTATATATTGTATCTCTGGTTGCCAGACACTCATGATAGATTCTCTTTAGCTACTACATTATATCATAGCTGTACAGTGTAGAACAATTTTATAACCATGACAATTTTCAATTGAAATATACATGTCACAGTGACAGAGTATCATATATGGATGACTCAACCAATAACTCATAACACAGTGACAGAGTATCATATATGGACGACTCAATCAATAACTCATAACACAGTGACAGAGTATCATATATTGATGACTCAATCAATAACTCATAACACAGTGACAGAGTATCATATATGGATGACTCAATCAATAACTCATAACACAGTGACAGAGTATCATATTATATGGATGACTCAATCAATAACTCATAAATCACTAAGTAATTTGAAATAATATATTTGTATCTATGTTCACATACTACAACAATAAGGAATAAAAAAGCAAACAAAACGAAAAATATTTTTATTATTGACAAATTAAAGTCCATGTAAAAATAAGTAACATTTTACACTGATCACCATGCCCATAAAGTACATACATGTTTTTGATGGTCGGGATTAAAGCTAAAAACCCACCCCAATCGCATTAAAAAGCTAAAAGACTTAGTAATCAGAACAACACATATTATTTTATTTGGCCTTATTAAGAATGCAATGCCTCTTGATCCTCATATTAGTTTCAGGATGCAAGCCCAAGTGTTAATATTTTAACTACCCAACACAGAAATCAGCCTAAAATGTCCTTAATGCAATATCCGACAGCAAGAGATGGCCCATGTTATCACAGTTGGATGTATTGTTGGATGTATTATCTCAGCTTCAGATTCCAGCACATCAAACAGGATGATCTTCAGGTTCAAGTCTGTCCCCAGAGGCAAACTACAGTAATACTTAGATCTTTAGATTTTCATTAACTTACGGCGGGATAAAAACCATTTGAGCTAAAGAGATTTTCAATCGATACTGTCAATTACTTGTTATGAGGTTCCACATTTTTGCCAAATTCTGTCTCGACAAAGAGTTGTAAACCAATTGAAACAAGTCTCATGTCAAATATTCCTGCCAACTGCAAACTCAGGCCATAAATAAGATAGCGAAGGACAAAAACATGTATTAGTGGTGTAAATTTATTTCACAAGAGCGCAAACTTGACAGAGTGTACAATTCACATAAATAATAGCTAAGGCACTTTGGTATATATGACATTAGGCTTTTGCACAAATGTCGCTAGTAATCAATAAATTGGTGCTGCTACCATGAATTTTACACTATTTTATACTTCGAAGAATTACATGTACATTCTTCCTACCTGTACATAAATGTACATGTACATGCAATTGTCACTGCGAGCATATATTACTGACTGTTTCTACTGTTACAGATGATAGATTGTTTAACAATAAAAGATAAAGATTGTTTAACAACACAAGTAGAATGATTAATTAGTCATACAACAGCAATGGGATGTTAAATACATGCATTGATTTTGACACACAGACTCAGAATATGCCGGTTTGTTTTTGATTAGCTAGTTATTTAGCTATAACTTATTTACAAGCACGTCTGTCATGGTCATGCTGTCCAGGACAGAAGTTAGGGTTAATATGAGAGGAAACCCCTTACTGCTATTTTCCATAGCAGGACAGTACATACTACAACAGCCTTTGCTAAACCAGTTGTTGACACTTATCCATTGAGCCTTGCGGAGCCTTCAATCTGGCTGTGAGGGTGTACAGGGATTAAAATCGCATATGCCATGAATGGGATTTGAACCCAGTACGTATCAGTCTTACGCCTGATGTGTTAATCACCGCGCTAGGAAGGCTGGTTTTGATCAGAAGCAAAGGTTATTTTATACAATTTAATTTCCACAAACAGGAGAGCATCTATCACAGCCTTTGATGTAACACCGATTGAAATGAAAAAACCCAATTTGTGATGATGGATTGATCCTTCAATTTCACAAATCTCAGCTGGATTCTCTATTATTATAAATCCATCTCTTGTAACCAAGTACTATGCAAACATGCATATATATAATACATGTATCAGTACATTGTAAGTCTAACTTTAATTGCATCAAGAATAAAAGTGTTGCTACATTGTCAATGTCAGCATTATAAGATGGTTTACAGCAACGTAATAGAACTGAACGGAATAAAATCAATCAGTCTCAAGTTCCCTAGCTCAGATGACAAAAACATTCTTCAACATCCAAACTGCAACAAGAAGGATTCAATTACCACACTTGATTATTAGTACATAATCTGAATTCGTGCATCTGCATGATCCGCTATGTACATGTACGTGTGCCGAAAACTGAACTGAATAATTTTTTTATGTTTTTATGCACTTAATATTCAAGTATGTCTGTGGTGATAATAGCTTTTCCTGTGGTGATCCACTTTCACCCATCACTGCCAGAAAATCTGTCAAAACCAGACATCTGAGAAGCCAGACTAACTCTACAGTCATATTAATATTGCTAGTACATATAAACCGAAACTGTGATAAGAAAAACATCAACAGTTCATCAATAGATGATAAAAAGAACCAAACATGCATGCATAATTAAAGTAACCGACTAAAGTTTAATCTGACAGGTATACATGTGTACTCAAGTATATCAAAAAGCCAATCCGCATCATATGATCAAAATAATTAAAGCCAGGAGCATTTTAATAAGTTTTATTTGAACAAACATAAACATATTCTCAGACATCATATTCCACTAGTCGTTGATATTTTGATAGATAACGTGTGTGATGTGTTCGCAACCTATTTTGGATGTTTTATATGTGATATACATGTAGGACTGTCGACAAGCATGCACATGTATGAGACAGATGATTAACACTTCTCGTATAATTAAATATCTGGTCAAGATAAATTTGTTAAAGGAGCACTCTTCTGGTATGTTTATACCTATTACATACATTTGTAGATGTTTGTGGATAAATTTACCCTTCGTGATGCTACTACAACTTAAATTGTAAATTACACAATTCACAAGGAAAACAATTGGGCATGACTAAAGGATAGTGTTTGACCAAACAGACATTCAATCATGCAAAAGCAAAGAAGCTACAAAGTAATTAATCCTTGTTTTTCATTACGTGCATGTGAAACAGCGCTGATAAATGGTAAAATGTGACCGAGTCAGCAAAGCATAAAAAAACAATTTGGGAGTTTGATGTTTTAATCACATATAATGTTCACTACCATACCATTCTTGCCAAGTTGGGGCAATAAATACAGAAAGAGATTTTTTGCGGATTTGCTTTTATGGTTTTTCTCATGACTTCATTTATGCCATCGTCTCAGCAATCCAATAGATCGCCTGACTCACTTGCTAGCTAGGCAACAGAAGCCATTATTACAGACTGAAAACTGTCACACAAAGTAATGTTTATTAGAGATTTATATAATGTTCAGCTCAAATATTTTTATATGCTCTGCTGAGTAAAATGGATATGAGGTAATTGTATACTGGTCAGATAATTGCATAACATGTTTAGAAAGATGGTGAGTCTATGTATGGTTTCATTTACGCTTGTAGATGTGTAAATTAGAAATGTATCCATGAAACATTATTGGATGCCTTCGTCTAAATAGTAACATGATCACTTTTATTAACTACTCATTTTGGCAATATGAAACTTAAAAAAGGTCTGTGGACGAACTACAATGAGCGATTCATTGACTCACAGCAATAGATATGATTTTGTGTGTAGAAGGACTTAAATTCTTGGAATAAATCAGCATGGAAGGTGCATGCATGCCCCAACCCCTCCTCAGACTTTGAAATCTAGAGGTTCTGAAATGCTATTTTGCATCCATTTCAGGAAGGTTACATACTTAAAAACATCAATATAATAAACTGTTAATTGTTCTTATTATACTTGGACCAAATAATTTATTAGTTTTTTTTTTGGGACTGAGGTGACGGGTGGGGGTGTGGGGAACTGTGCCCCCTGTCCTCCAGCTAGATATGGCCCTGATTGTAGCACTGACCCAGATTCTTCGTTGCATTAACCGAATAAATAAGAATTTATCTGTGTGAAATGTATTGAGACGAAAAATGACAGTGACATTGAGTACAGCAATTGGTCGTTTCATATCAAACATGTTTCATATTAGGATACCGATCAGTGGATTACAACATTGACAGGCTAGACCAAAATTTTTGATTGGTCAGCCATACTTGTATGCATTCGCATCATGGGCTTTGCAATATGGAAGCCTATACAAAGCAGTATGAAACCTACATGTGTACACATCATGGTTGCTAGAAATTGAATACGTTTTTGTTTGATCTGTGGCATATGAATGGTCTCATAAAGTCATATCATTCTCAATTTCTGGTATCCCAGCCAAAATGACCAGACAGGTGCTAAAGAACTAGGTGCATGCAATCAGATGAATGGCAGTACATGGTTTCAATATTGTGTTTCAAATAAACAAAATCTGTCTGAAAAGCTTTTTGTCTGAGAGCGATAAAATTTGACACTGCCTTAAAAAAAGTACAGTGTACTAATGCCTTAATAAAATAGTTAAAATGATTCAAGATACCCCAAAACAATGATATACATGTATTATATGAGTTTTAATTATGGTTTTTAGTTTGATTGGTGCTGGACACTGGATTTTTATATTATACTATACCCGGGTATACTTTGAAGGGGGGTATATACTTTCAGACTCTACACCGGCGTCTTTTGTTCGTACTGGGGTTTCATTAAACATTAATTCATTAATTCATTAATTCATTAATTCATTAATTCATTCATTCATTCATTCATTCATTCATTCATTCATTCATTCATTCATTCTGTCAGTCATTTATTTACTTATTCAATAAAATAGAACTACTGGCCAAAAAAACAAGTCCATTTATCAAAGGCCAGTGAAAACTGTGGTGAACTAGTTAAAATGTTGTTGATCTCTTATGGAGAGAATTTATTTAAAGAGAATCGCTCACGTTTTTGGCGGGGAAAATAGGCACCATGTTACAAGAGGTATGGAGTTCACTCTGAGAGGAAATAACATTGGATTTTGGTTCGCTGTACTCCAGATAGTAGGGTGACCTTAAAAAGTGTAACAACTTTTCAAAATGCTATTTTTAGCGATCGATGCTTATATTGTAAACGGAGCAATTAAACGAATAATGACATTTGTTGTTGCTGTTTGTAGTCATATTATGTAGATGAACAAGGACAGTGTTTTCGCTCGTTGTAATGATAATTATGATTATATGCAAATTAATGGTCTCGTGGCTGGCTCTATTGCTTTCGCCACGAGAAATGGTGAGCGATCGTTGTAAAGCATCTCGTGGAAGCAGAAACAAGCTGTGTACTATCAAATCTCACTGTCATTTCCTGTCTAGAAGAAAACTGAGGCAAACCTTAGCCTATTCCCGAATCATTCCGTATGAAATGTAAGATGCAATCTGCCAGTGAATTAGAAATGGCACTTTTTCTTTACTTTTGTTATACGTGTTAAGTGCAAAGGAAAAGCCAAGATTATTGAGCTATAATTGATGCAGAATGGTTTCATCTGTGGTACAGCAAACCATCACTTCGCTTGTGTTTGGACCAGTTTTTCAAATATCACTTCTGTTCAGTTATGGCAAAAACAAAATTGTAATGTGTTTTTTCTATTATTTTGAATAAATTTACAACATGAAAGGGCAAAAATAATTATATTCTCAATCCTACCAAATGTTTTACATTTTCCAACACTCGTTTAATATAAATTATGATATGAAATAAGTGCTTGTTAGACTTATTGTTAATCACACAATTCGCAAGTAATACTTTAGAATATTCATCATGGGAAGTTCTTAAAAGTTTATTTAAATTTATAATAACTTAACCTGGACAGTACTGGAATTATATATTATTAACCAACAAATTTTGATTTATACATATATATGTGACACACCATGACATTTTGGGTCCAAATGAGATTGTT
Organism: Melanodrymia aurantiaca; assembly: GCA_032355825.1. Taxonomy (NCBI): domain Eukaryota; kingdom Metazoa; phylum Mollusca; class Gastropoda; order Neomphalida; family Peltospiridae; genus Melanodrymia; species Melanodrymia aurantiaca. The sequence continues at coordinate 11,112 of JAULBR010072437.1, forward strand.
TTTGCAAAAATGAGATTTTCCATTATTTTGCTACATACATACATGTGTATGTATCACCCAAATGTATTTGTGAAATCATAGCACATTATCTCTTTAATTTTAAGAACTATGAAGGTTTATCCGAGGTCCCTACTTGATAAAAAGCATAAAAATGTTAAACTACAATTATGACGTCAAACCTGGCAGCGCATTTCTCGCTAAGACGTAATGCCGCATTTGGGCCCAAAATGTCATGGCGTGTCACATATTTTTCGATAAATATTTATTTTAAGAATAATTATGACATCTAAAGGTATGTACAGTTGTATGTCTATTTCTTTGATGGTACCAGAAATGTACTTAACTCGACCTGTCAGGTGTTAATTAAATTATGTAGTAATAAACTGTGTCATGATTACACTTCTGTCAAACTAGTTTGAACTAAAATGTTTACCTTTGATATTGCATTAAATATCACTTTCCTTTCATTTATTTAAAAACGAACGTAATTGCCAAACGAAGGTCACACTATATGTATATGATCCAATTTATCAGCAGTATAACATGGGAAAAACATGTTTACAGGAAAAACATTCACTTTAATAAAAGGTTTACCGGGTAGCAATAGTTTCCTACTCATAAATATCAACCTTGATAGATGTTCTGTTACTGTGTTAGTCAATGGTATAACAACGAAGACGTACATGATAATTTTACTTATTAAAATTTATATCAGTTACCATGAATGTGATAAGTAATTAATAGCCATACTTTCAACCCACTGATTAAACTCATAGCATTTAAAATAGAGATCCATAATACATGTACTGTCTAGAAAATATACACATTCAGGCTGCAAAATGACCGGGTTCGCATCGCAAAATGCGATGCAAAAACTTGCGATCGCGATACAATATTACTACTCATTGTATATAAGTGCTAATCAAACTCCACTAGTTGTGTTTCCATTCCTAAAACAGCTAATCACAATTTTAAAAACAAATTGCACCCTGACATTATATGTACAATATATATAGATATACATTTTCCCATTAATAAGTTATTAAAGTTATTGTCATTCTGGTTGTGCTGCTTAGGTTTCCAACTTAAACAGTATTATACAATTTACACAACTAAAAAATATAATACATGTACATGAACTAAATAATAAACGACATGCACCTGGAATTACATAGTAAATTATAACAATGGTAAGATGACAATGCACGAATAATAATAATACAAGATAAACCAATACGGGCATACCGGTTCAGCTTTGCATATAGCCTTTGGTTTCGCCGGCGTCACGTGCCTCACTTTCATATAGCACATGGCAGCAATCAGAGCTCCACATATTGCATCTTGGTATGATCCTTTAATTTGTTCCATTTATGTCCTTGTATTCTCCTGCAGCAGCCATCTTACACGCACAAACAATAAGCACCAGCAGTTTGAAGCACACCATCGGAGTCCCGTGTCAATTTGCAAGCTTCCATTATTATTTTTATTTTACAGCGAAGCCATCAAACTGCCATATTGATGATCTGTGGCACTATACACAAGGCACAAATTAGAGACAGTGTGGGTCAATGCCATGAGGCTTGCACTCGTCCCAGTTAGTTACACTTAGTGATGGACATAGCCTTTCTAAACTGTCGGGAATCCCTCCAGCAATGTTTGATTTTAAACACAATCAATGCCACACGAGTTATCTTTGCTGATCCAATGATGGACAATCACCGATGGAGACATTTTGTTTTTCGGTGATTTAATAAAATGGAAATAGGCTTAAACAATACATGGAAGCAGTGAAGAAAATTTAGGAAAAAAAAGAAAGGCAATATTCATCCCCAATAAGAAAAATCAATCCAATGACATGGAAAAGAATTTTATAGATAATCCATTAAAGGAGGTCAAATTTCAATAGAGTTGTGCCGATCAAAAAGTCCTCATTTCTAGCAGAGAAGAAAATTCTCTGCTCTGCTCTCTCATCAACCAACATTCACTTGAGACTTAATTCAGGAAACTCGGCTCGCTGGCATCCAGACGACAAGACCAAACTGACATATTAAGAAAGATTTAAATCAAATTCTCAACATGCACAATAACTATAAATCCCATTACACTCAAACTTGATATGATGATATACACAGCTTGAACGAAACTGCTCGACTGAGATTGAACACTCAAAAGTGTCTATTTGCAAAAATGATTTATCACAAAAAAATATGATAATTTGTTAATTAACAGATAGAAGTGGGGGGAAAGTTTAAGCACTTGAGGCAGAGAGAAAAGGAGCGGTGAAATTAAGTGAATTAGAACATCTGATCACATTAGCTTGCTTTAAACCTGGGTGCAGAACCGTTGGCGTGCGTTAGCAGTTGCCCAGCAGATTAAATTTGTTCATTCCGAATCAGTATTTCTTAATTTAATCAAATGATTAACATGCTGCATATGATGATTGCATTTCTCAAAGTTAATTACATCAATTATATTAGTTTCATGCAGATTTGTGCTCGATATGCAATGAACCATAAAACATGTATTACACACTATTCTATTACAGTTTGAAAGATGGAGAAACAATGACAATTTGACCTAATGCAATATACAAAAGCACATAATTATAAGTATACTTAACTAGAATACCGGTACATGTATATATACATGTGGTACATGTATATATACATGTACAATGTATGTACATGTATGTATGTATGTATGTTAGTGACAAGAATGCCCTTAATGTTATTACTTGGCTTTAGAACAATACACACTGTTGCAAATACTTACATTTATACTATAGTATAATTTGTTAAATATATTTAAGCAGAAATACTAAATATTATTTCTAAATTTATTGAATGAAAATCAAAATAATAATTAAATTCTTGATGATGTTTTGGTAGAAACTTAACCACTATATTATTAATTTATACATTATCAGGCATAAAATTTTGTTTAGAATCGTCATCTAAATAGGGAAGTACAAAAAAGAGTAAACTACACACATGTATGTGGTTTTTAGTCCAATTATAGGCAAACAATTTTATCGTTAAATTTTTAATGCATTTGGTGATGAAGCATAATCGTTTGATGTCATGCTGTTAGTCATCTTGTGATACATAAAGAAGATGCTTATCAAACAAAATTCACAATTACTGAAGACACAAACTGATGATAATTAAGCTGCATTTAAGCACCATCATTCACAACAAGAGTCATATATCATGTGATCAGCAACTAAAAGACAGTCCATCAAAGTTATCAATGCTGATAACAGGAAAACATCAGACCAGCTCAGAAACTGATCTGAATAACATGCGACTTCAAGCAGAACATTCATCCTACTGTTTGATGTCTGCAGCCATCTGAACAGAAAGAAAATCAAAGAAGGTCCATTGGCAATGATTTTCTATCCAAACCCTAAATGAATTCCTCATAACATTCCAATCATGTAGCTTCTTATCTGCACCAGCATGAAAGGGGATTATTTATACTGAATAATCTGCCAATTAAAAGTGATGCAGATGAAAGCTGGCCATGAAACTGTTTAAATTACTGTATATAATGTTACAATATGCTGTCAATCTACATCGATATACTTAAAATTACAAAAGGCATCAGTGCACAGCAAACAAAAATTTCATTAAATATCTTAGACAGATAACTTAACATGTGTAACTTGAGCATTTATGTCGAAATGTGATCATGGGCCTAATCACCAATGTATATGATGGAATATGACTACCAAACCAAATGGATATGGTGTTATTAAATTTATATTCCCAACAGCAGGCCAGTTTTGTATAGTAAAACGATTCCCATAGATGCATATATAGAATATGCACAAAGAGAAAACAAATATAATTAGGAAAGACAGAAGTTTGGGGTTCTGTTTTCAGAAGTCATCTGAAGCATACATAATCTCAATAGCCAAAGCCAGATACTAATTAGATTGTTGGATTGAAGTAACAAGTTTTCTATTGTGATCTTTGCATGCACTCTGGATCAAATCAATAAGGGAACTCTGCTCCTGGAGTGATTTGATTAGGACCATTTATCTTTCACTCTTGATCATTGAATTAGCCAGTGGAAATTGCATGCATTCCAGAGAATGTCATTGGACAGTTTCAAACATATAGTCAGTAGCAATGCTAATTTAAACTGCTTCCAATGAATTAAGTTGTTAGCTAGATGTAAGTGGAAGTACAATGTAGGGTCTTCGCAGATCCCCCGCCTTCCACTACTTGTAGCCACATACAAAGTTTGATGACCCTATACCACACACTATATACCACCAACTTCATTGAAGTGGGGGTATAAATAGATATGACCATGATAATTATATGTTTGAAGGAATATGTCAATAAATAATTAGTGTTGCTTAGCATTATTAGCTTAAAAAAATCCCCTGAAGCAGAATAGCATGTTTTCATTTGTTTTCTTTTAAAAAATACTGATGTACATCATTGTTATTTTGTGTTAATGGAGTTCGTTGTTTAGATGACAGTTCGGTTGACGAATCATTTTCGGCTAATTTACGTAATCGGCCGAAGTGTTAACGCATGAACTGCAGCTTTGAACGCAGTTTTAATAACGATTGCGTCAGCTACCGCGGAATAAACAAACCTCCGAACTTACTTACAAGCTGTACGAACTTACAACATTGACGATACTTCAGTACGATACTAATAGTACGATAGATATTCAATTCAGTTCAGAACTTCATTATTTATAGCAATGCTTTGATACTAACTAACCATTCACTATATTATTTAAAGTTTCTAATAAAACTATTAAAGCTATTTAAGATCAATTAACCTTTCCCATTCCTTTACTATTCTTTCTGTGCGTTCACAAAGTTGACATATTTCGATTAAACATGTTTTTGCAATCTTGTGTTACATGTAGTAAATATTTATATTTATAAATGTATGGAGAGGCCTTACTTAATATAGGCTTTTAACAACTTACATACGTGTATGTTAATGACAGTAAAATATTATTTAAACCAAAGACATCAGCTAATCTGTCTACAGTAGTGTCTGCCTGAGGTTCGATGGGTCGAAGGATCAATCCTCCTCAATGGACCTACTGTGTAATTTCCTGTTCCAACCAGTGTGACTCAAAGGCCATGATGTGTGCTATTCTGTCAGTGAAAAAGTGCACATAAAGGATCCATTACTGTTATTTGATAAGAGTAGCCTATGTGACAGCAGTGGATTTCATATGTGACCATGTGTCGATATAACTGTGTATTTGACACCCAATAAGCGCTGAATAATAATCAATTTGTTCCAGTGGTGTTGTTAAACAAACTTTGATCTATTTTAACATGTACATACACAATTAGTGAAGAAGATGGAAGAGTTATAGGATAAGTCTGGGTTCAATGTATCAAGCTCTGTACATCTGGGGAGGAATACTAATGTTATTGCTCTTCAGGGACCACCTACCTCAGTGGTGTTGATAGAAAACACAGCTGTTGAATATAAAGTCAGATCTCATCAATCAACAAGAAATCTTCATTGCACGTATTCTGAAGCCATATTTGGGATTAAAAATGTGAAAGTTCATCCCAATGGTTGTGACAACATTACTGTTTTACATATACAGGTACATTGTTTTAGATTTGTCTACAATTTAGTGTAATAAGGTAAGTTACATGTAGGAGTATATGGATCAATTTCCAGTTACTGTCTACATGTAGGATCATATGGGAGTCTTTCCCGTTACTGTCTACATGTAGGATCATATGGGTGTCTTTATGTATAGTGTCTACATGTAGGATCATATGGATCAATTTCCAGTTACTGCCTACATGTAGGATCATATGGATGTCTTCCCAGTTACTGTCTACACGTAGGATCATATGGATGTCTTTCCCGTTACTGTCTACATGTAGGATCATATGGGTGTCTTTCCAGTTACTGTCTATATGTAGGATCATATGGGTGTCTTTCCAGTTACTGTCTACATGTAGGATCATATGGGTGTCTTTCCAGTTACTGCCTACATGTAGGATCATATAGGTGTCTTTCCCGTTACTGTCTACATGTAGGATCATATGGGTGTCTTTCCAGTTACTGTCTACATGTAGGATCATATGAATGTCTTTCCAGTTACTGTCTATATGTAGGATCATATGGGTGTCTTTCTGTATAGTGTCTACATGTAGGATCATATGGATGTCTTTCCAGTTACTGTCTACATGTAGGATCACATGAATCATTCAGAATGTCTTTCCAGCAATAATATTTAAGACATTACAGTGGTGCTAATCACCTTTAACAGTCTTGTAAATAATGTACTTCAGTCCCTAGAGACCAGACCAATCACCATGCTAAACATAGGTCCTTCAACCATCAGTGGAATTAAGCACCTAAATATTTGGCTTGACTTTTGAAGCAGTCACCAGACAGATTGTAGGACGAGCATAATATACAAGTTTTGCTAGCAAAAGGTATCAAAACCTTAGAACAACTGCAAATTAGGATTGAATATTATACAAATTTAACCGATCACCATATCATACTGATTCATACATGTAGCAACATGCACTCTTGTAATAAAACAGATGTAGTACTTATCGGTATGATATACATGTAATCAATCGGCTTCTTGCAGTGCATTGCATGAAGTCATACATTGTAGCTTGATTGGAACACAGAAGAAAAAAACACTTAATAAAAAGACTAAACAAAAAAACAAAAAAACAAAAAACAACCACCCAAAAAACATAATGTTTCAAAAAAAATAATTTGTTCATGTTCTAATAATTTATTTACGTTTAAAAAAAAAATAGACACAGCCTTTTGTCTTTCTTCTTTCTATTGCCCATAAATAAAACATTAGGAAATAACTTCAATATTATTTCTTCAATATTATTTCTATCGAAAACCTGATGCCAATGGATTATTTTTGAAAGAATCTGTTTTTCTATTATGAGTTTGCAGACAGACAGTATAGAAAGAGGTTGAGATACTTTATATTCCCGCTGCATGCATGTATAATATTCTCCAGTACATGTCTGTGTGCGAGGGTCTCCGCTTACAAGACGTAATCTAATCAATGATTTCAATGACATGAAGAATATCCAACAGGATATCTCTAATGTTCAGCTATACATTTGTACTGTAGCTTCTGCAATGATTACGTGCAACATGATATTACATATAATTTATGTTCTGGAAATACATTTAAAGGTTCTGGTACACAGATGGCAATTAAAGCCTAAAAAAGGCAATGTACTTGGTATTTGTAGCCATCTTATGTTACAAGTAAAAAAACATAATTAACTGAAATAGCAATGACAGTGGAAAGCCATGTCTGTTTGCTGTTGATGGAAATTACATGTACATGACGTAGTTAGAATAGACCTGTAGAGAGTATTACATGACTGCTCAACATTCAGTTTACACTACATTTATATTTTATTGTATGAAGACGACAAATTTAGCATGAGTGTCAAATAAATAGCATGAACTGAACACAAGGACAGTATAATCCTATATATTTCATGCCTGGAAATACTTTTGCGTCTGGAATAATTTGCGAAAATATATTTCACACATAAATTGAAAACAGTTATTACTATTATCTGGCTACATCTGTGCAACTACTAGTACACAGGAGCTCTGTATTGTGTTATTACTATATGCTTTATTTATATTATAATTAGTATACATTTTAAAGTATTAATCCTGTCTGATGTCACAACATGCAAGACCTTGGCAAATCAATCATTATTGGTGGCGGGAATTGACAAAAATACTCATTCGAAAAAATTATGCAAATCTGCATATTGCACATTGTTACTCTCTCAAGTTAAATAAATATATACTATAATATATAGTTATACATGTATATACATGTAACATATTCATATGATCATTCAATCACCATGTGTAGTACAGACATTGACCGTAACTTTTTTCAGTGGTACAGTATAGTTGACATGGCTACCAGTTTGTAAAAGCTGGTAGACATCGGGAAACACACGTGTTGGTAGTCTTACATGTTTTGTTAGTCAAAATGTCCTATTTTAGTATACTTACTACATCATAGTAAATGCACCGTATACAGGAATGGATTTTAAAGATTTAATATTCCAATAACATTCATCCACTGATAGCATTTAAACCAGAAATTTGTTCTAAAACTAAATGTAACATTGATTTTAAGAAGCTATTCAACTGGTTCATCCTGCTGGACACTGGGGACTGTAAGAGTTGCTTCCCTTTAACTCCATGCCCATGACAAGAAATGTAGGTGTTACACCACCATTGAGTTTGCTTATAATTTCTTATAAACATTTGCAACTAATTTATCATTTTTAAATGTAACAAAGGACTCGAAACACTGATCCAACAAGCACAGCATGAAGTTGTAATGAAACTTACCACCATGTCTGAAAGCTTCTCAATTCCCACTGGTGGAACAAGCTCTTCAGCGAGGAGATCGCTTTTTTCCACAACCTCCTCGTCTGCAGGCTCAACCTCAACCTCTACGCCAGGGTCAACATCAAACGGAAGAGGTACGCGAGCAACAACTATTTCAACAAGTCCTTGTGAACTCTGAAGAATGCGTATGGCTTCCTGATGAGAAATGTCTAGGGGTTGGCCATCAATGGCCAGAATTTGGTCACCTTCTCTCAGCTGTCCATCTCTAAAAACAAACAAAAATACATAAAAGTCTTAATTGGAGCATCAAAAAAGATCAAAACACCATTACGGTTTACAGGACAATTATTGTATTACATAATCACAGTCAAAACATTTCACCTGTCAGGCTGTCACTTACATGTAAATGAGTCACAAAAGCATATTTCACAAAGAAAGGTCACTCACAACTCACTGTATCCAAATATTACTTTCTTTGAATCAAAATTAGTATCTGCACAAAATTCTTCTTCCATTTATATTTTATTAACGCAATAAGACCAGACTTGCGTTCAATAGCGCGGGTGTTCTGCTTCTAAGACAAAACATTTTGACACCGATATTTGCATCTACATTGAATGATTGTGATGTGATAGTACATGATCGGTACAAGTCACATAGTTCCAGAGCGCTCGCACTATTGAACGTAAGGCTGTGCTGAGATTTCTAGATGCAAGTCGCCGACTACTGTTTTTCACCATAGACCAACATACATGTAGATCAAAATTCATCAATAAATGTAGTAATTGATTAACTTTTAATGAACTTTATCATTTTAGCCTACAGCATTACATAATTGTATTTGATCTTACAAACTGGCTACTTTATAATAGAACCCTTTCATCGCAAACATTCAATTATTTAAGATTTAAATGTTTACTAAATCATTTTGTTTTCCAAATTTATTGATTTGTTACAGTTGCAGGTCATATATTTGTTTGTCTCTATTCTATTCCGACTTTAATTGGCCACGTCATATTTGGTTACCCACGTCACAGAATGTTCATGCCCTTTACAGCTACATGATGGCGCATTGCAATATAGTACAACCAAGAGTAACACGCAGCCTGTATACAAAGGCTTCCGGGTTCGGATAAATGTATTGTGATCGTTGGTCAACTTGAGTTTACGCATATTTTATGTATAAATAAATAAATCAATTCAAAAATTATTTTCTTTATTGTACATGTAGTGTGGAATTTCTAGTAATTAGGCCAAAAAAAAGGTTTGTTTACAGTTTCCAAATCAACCCCATTTTTCACTGCCGACCAAAAACAAACTTTTTCAGAAAAAATAAGTTTTCAAATGATAAAATACTGAGAGAAAAAAGTATATAAATAAATAGACCCTATTTTTTCTCACCATGAAACAAATAAACCTAGTTTAGCGTCAAAGCATTCACACACATTAAACTTTTTCCAGTTTGAATCAGTAGAAAAAAGATTACCTAGATGTACATGTAGCTTCTTATAAAAAAAGAGGAGCATATATGTAGCAGCAGCATGCGTTATCCATGATCAATAGTCAAAATCAATGTCCATTTGATCTCCAATAACTGGTAATTAATGATCTAAACTTGCATCAATGTAATTCATAAATGACTTTTTTGTGTGCACAAGTAACATACATGTAGTTGCAGTCTAACAGTACATACAAAGTTATTGAAGACTACATGCACATGCAGTATTATAGGTAATGATTGATGTTTTATGTATAATACATATGCTGTATGTTTCTAAAGTAAAATGAAATCAAGTACCAGTATATCATGAATTATTATACACATCAAAAACTATACATTACCAAAGTCATTCTGAAATATGAATCTGAATGTGGGGTTAATTAAAGCACCAAGTGTGTCAAATTTGCTATGGGATACCAGAGATCAACCGATCAAACCAACGTTTGTGAGTGTCTGCTCTGAATGACAGAGTGACAAACCATGAAAACTATTTAACAACTGGCATAGTTGCAATATTGGATCTTGACATATCAAAAAGAATTGGTCAGATCCATATATATTCCCATTTATAGCTAATACACTTTACTTAATCATTCAAACAACACTAACACATCTGCAGACTTCCAAATCATTCCTAAAACTCGTTTTTATTTCAATAATGTAAAAACTAAATCAAATTGAATCCTTCAGCACTCTTCTATTGATCCACATCAAAATGAAAATGGTCAACATGACAAATTGTGCTTGGGGTGAGGGTCCATTACCATATGAACCAGATTGGGAATTCATTGAAAATTCTGAACAAATATTAAAATTTTATCGTGTATGCTGTCTTGTGTAGTTTGCGTAATACGACTCCTCATTTGCAAATTTGTTAGATTATTCTAGACGATATGTGTGAGAAGGACCTACAAGATTGTAAAAGAGTTTAATGGATGTGAGCTTGAATGTAGCAGGAAGCCTGAACATGGGCAAAGCGCGCAGTGCACAATTACCACAGTTTTCCACATTAAATGCCCCATTGAGATGCTAAGAGTGAACCATATTACACAGTTAACCAAAGCAAATTCTTTTAAGTGGAAAAGAATGAAGCAGAAAATGTGTGTACTGTGCTGCATTCTTCACTCAATATCTAAAATGTACTACACGTAGCTAAGCTAATATTTTAAAAGGCAATAAACATGTTATCACATGCAATCATTCATTAATTGGGAGGTGAAACGTTTCGACTGCATGCTTGCACATATATGCCAAATGGTATTCTACGGCTAGATGTTCTAACAAACTACTGACAAGATCAGATTTGCAAAAAGTGGTTTGTGGTTAGTAAATTGTCAAAGTTGGCTATTAATTATTATTTTTACTGCACAAGTCAAATAAGAGTAAGGAAAAACATTGAGCATAGAGAACTGTTAATACAATTCAAATTTTGCACCATAAAAACACCTTAGAGATCAAATACAAGTATAGTAGGTTTACAGTTTAACTTGCAGACTCAGTGCAGATGAACCCTACAGATGAATACTTAGAATAAACTAATATTAATATACATTAGACATTACACCAGGGTTTATACTACACTATGCATCTATTACTCCGTTTCACGCCTTCTTACCCATAACCATTTATTTTATGAGATGGTCCACTTTGATTTCATCCCTCATTGACAACATATAATAATCAAAGTGACCATTGACCACTGGATTAACATATCTATGAAACAACCACTTACATGTAATTAGTATAACCTACAGGCTGTTCACTAAATGCTTCCCATTGGAAACGTGAAAGAGATGTTGATCAGTGACCAGAATTGTGAAATGTAATGCTTAGCATTGATCAGTACAGACCCTTGTGTGTGAAGCCTCATTATAGTGCAAAGCTGCATGAAAAGAAATTGAATGCTGAAGATGAGGTGTCCAAGTAACCATGAAGAGCAATGTCTGGAAGAAGAGTCTTCGGGCAAAAACAAGATACAGGAAATGAAACATAATACACCAAAATCAATAGCTTTCCAAGAAGAATTCACTAATGAGGTGTATATTTTTGATGTGGAATCCTACATGTAACTATATACATAGAGCAGAGATGTGGTCAATGATTAATGGGATTTAAATGACCTAATTAAGGTGATCTATCAATAAAGTGTTGCCAACTAGTGAAATGTAACATAAGCGTTATTATAGAAAACAAGTTTCTTTAATTGAAGCAACAGTGACCATGCTAAAATCAATATGATACTGAGTGTCTGTTTTAATAAGGAAGGCATGCTGCATGAACATGTATGTAGAACTTGAGTTATTAGAGAAAAAAACTTTGATCACAGTGACCACGAACTGCTCACAGCATACAATTACACTTCACTTTTAAAGTAAAATCAATATGTTACTATCTCGATTAAAACTCTAAAGGGCAACCACCAAACAGTAATGCTTGGTGAAGGAATAATTGATATAAAACAAGCTATATATCATGTACAACCTCTACACAGTTATATCACAAAAGGAATGACTTGCAACTTCCACTTTCCAATAGTCAATTTCTTTTTTTATGTAGAGCAATATTCCATCTGCGCTAGCGATGTCTGAGGTCCTTTAGGGCATGTTCATTATAAGTCGATTTAAAGTAATGCCATGTCCTTTGTTTCATATGAATTATAGTCCATGGACTGGTAAAAATGTTCAAAAAGCTTTATGGCAGACATGCAGAGGATAGTTCACGATAAGATGCATAACTGACACAGATCATGTATGATGCCATACCTTACACTTTGACACGTTTTACACTTTTTATGGTTTCAATGAAGATAAACAGTATAGCAGTGCTTACGACTGATGCCACAGATGGGGCAGGATATGCTCACTTTCATGAACACCTGGTATCGTCACTGATTTGGCTGTGATTCATGAATACATGCCATCTTGACTTTGCCATAATACATGTATATCCCCTCAATTCTGCCTTATGCAGAGATATGCATTTGGCCATGTCATTAATTTATTGTTTAGTTCTGATACTCTGCATATAAATTGGAAACATAGTTGACTGTACTTGGAACCTTGCAATATTATAAACTAGACAATCAACAACACATATAACATATCCATCAACCACAGGTTTGAAATATATTTACATGTATGAAGGACAGAGATAATTCTTGCACTAATTGCATACTGCTCTATCTCCAGGACGTCAAGTTTGTGTCATTTGCAGAAAGCTCATCATCACCAGGATTGCTAACTAGTGCCATACAATAAAGACAAATCTTGATCACTGATGGAAGTCAATTACATGGTTCATCCTCAAGGACGAAATCTGGTGATCATTCTAACCAACATGAATGAAATGTCAATTAATCGACACAATTAAGCCAAGCTAACAGTCCTATAGCCTCCAGGGGCCAATTCAGTTATGATTACTGAATGCTACTTCACATGTGTCTTCGAGGTACATGAATGTGTAAAATATAACGTTTAGAAACTGTCTTCTAGACATGAGCAACGTTTAGCTTAAAGACACTCCATCATGAAGATTCGCACCATACATTTCTGCTATGCTGCATCTAAAGACAATAGTGTAACTGTAGAAATGTTTGAATTAATGAGCTACAGGTTTTGTCGATGTATTTTGTACATATTTTATATAATATAATGACATTTCTGTTGATGTTTATAATCATATAATAAATGTATGCAATTATGTAGATCGTGATAGTACTTTTCACACTTTAAATGCACATGTGTACTTTACACTTTACAGAGTCATCCACAACCATGTTGTTCCGACCATCATTTGATACAAAATCCATTTAAAACAAATCACACCTTTCCAATCATTATACACTTTTAATATACTAGAATAAATGTGTAGGTCACCATTTTTTTCTATAGTGGTTATAAAGTAGAACTTCCAAAACATTCAGGATTTAAATAACGATTTATTAGGTGAATTGTATATTTTGATTAAAAAGCCAGTAAGCTATATACATATTGTATATACATATATTGGAATATTAATAATATGTAAGCTTCCTGCTTGAAACAAATATTATTGATAAGTGGACATTAATCATAATAACAGATCTAATTCACCACACATATTGCATAATATATTATTCAACTATGCGTGCAGCCATCCAGCTCTGATTTCTATCGCATGTGCTAGCTATATAATGACATCAGATGGCTGATCAGGAAATCCTGATATATCTGCTTTTCCTACAATACAAACAACATAATAATGGTGTCTAGGAATTGACCTATACTAATTGCAAAATGTCTTCAGCAGTGAAAAGCAGACAAGACAAATTATAGACACTAGTGGAACTGCTAATAGGTCCATGTCAATGTGATAATGGTGATAATGACTACCTTTATATAACAACCATAAATGTGTGTCTATCTTCAGATGTGTCCCTTTTGTACAAAAATCAATGAATTTAAACCATTATATAAAGGCCATCTGCATATAAAGCAACTTTTTGTAGATCACAAAGGAAAGGAATCTACGATTTAGAAAACTTATTCACTGTCCCACACTTTATAGTTATAAACATCAATGACATTATCAGATATATATGTACCAAAATGAAATATTTAAATTTCCAAGTCCAGATAACAACCATAACATTATTAAAAAAAATCTTATTCGTCACTAACTGTTACAATATTTCCATAAATCCAAAAATATTCTGATAAAATCTTATAATTACTCGTATTTTAAAACATTAATTAAACTGGCCTTAGTTTAAAAAAAGACTTTCAATAACAAAAAAGTGTGTTTTAGACATGTACCACAAACTCATCAAACAATAGTCAAATACAGAATTCAATTAGAATTTCAGCTACACATAAACCATGCGTAATCAGTTTACAGCTATGAAAAAGTAATAAAATGAAAATTAGTTTGCACTTGTCAGTGAATATATCAATAAGATTATCACTTGTCTTGCTTCCAACCAAGGGAGGAATACCTATTATATCTAATATCAATAACACTAACAGAGATTTATACAATACACTGGCTGCATCATTCGATGGCTGCTGGTTGCGAATCAACTCGGCTGTAGGTTAGAGCTTGATCACTATGAAGGAGCATGGTGATGAGTTCAAATCTTAGCTACATGTATTATAGTCATTGAGCCATTAACATAGTTCCTGTCACATTGCTTGTCACAATAAAAACATGAAAATTCTTTTAGCTTCCTTGGCACTATAAACTGAAAACTATGTTTTCTTCCATGTAACAACATGAGAGTTATGTCTTTCATGTCACAGTAACAACATGAAAATTGTTTTATCTGTCCTGTCACAATACATCAGTTATACACAGCTCTACATATTTTCTGTAATCTATTGCGTAAATACTGTCAAATGACTTCCTAAAATCTATAAAGTTTATTAATATCAGAAAGCTCTACATGTAATCCATACATTGCATGCTTCTCAATACTTCTCAACAGGAATATCTGTTTGAGGCATCCTTATCCCCTGCGGAAACCAGCTTGTTCCTTCCTCAGCTTACGTGTATATTCTAATTCATCCATAGTTCTATTGATGATAATCCTGCTCGAAACCTTTTCTGGAATCGATAGCAATGTTACCTCTCTCCAATTATCACAGCTCGACAGATTTCCTTTCTTAGGTAACTTTATTACCACTCGGTGCCTCCAATCTTCTCCGCTTTCTTCACTTTCCCATATCTGTTTGAACAATTTTTCCAGTACTATAGCCAATGTCTCTATATTATCTACGCTTGATGTTGTTAATTTCTGGTCCCTTTCCATTTTTCAAACTTTTTGTACTTTGCTTTATCTACATGTACTCTTATCATGGGAGCACTGAATTGTGTCAGTAGTTGCATGCATTCACACTTACACTTATATTTATGTTGACTTGGGCATGTTCAAGTACCTACAATGTACTTCCGCCTTATACCAGTATGTTTGTGTGTGTGAAGGCTTGTAATTTAAAAACAGTGTTTTAGCTAAACTAGTATACATGTAGTTAATCCAGCTTAACTTGTGTACATGCATGTGCATGTGAATGCAGCTAATATTTATTCTATCAGGTATTACATTTTCTAGTTCAAAGATTTCTTCTGGTGGTTCAGTTTAGTACATGTATGCATCGCATCAAAATATTCTTTCCATCTTTCTATTTGTTCACTTTCACTTTTCGCTATATCAACAATTTTAATTTTAACATGTATACTTTTTCGGATGGTATCGTTTGTCAACTGTTTAGTGTGTTATTTAATTATTTTATTCTCGAAGCGGTTTTGTGTCATCTATCTTGATACATGTGCATGTACTTTAGACCTCCTCACTAACTTATCAGATATGCACTTTTATCCCTTTCTACCTGTTTTCAATCGAGCCACTCCCCTCCATTACTTAAAATCTGGTTCTAAGTTTTACCTTGAACTCTTTTACAGTATTAAGACTTCTCAATTTATTGACATTGAACACTACTTCAACATGTTGTTTTGTTGCCGTCTGCTGGCATAGTTGATCACTTTAACATCCATTAATGTTGGAAAATTTCTGTTTATTGCAATATGATCACAATGATTTCTGGTCACTCGATTAGATGCTGCATGTCCATGTGAGTTTATGGCCGTCTTTGTCTGGCAATACTTGGTAAACAGGAAACCATTCTCATCCATAGTTCCGCAACCATGGATTCCCATTATGCTCTCATACATGTACATGTTCTCTCCATTCTCGGTTCCCACCTTTACATAGAAATCTCCAATCACAGTTAACATAATTACTATGCCTCTGTAATTCTGATGTAATATCATGCAAAACTTGATAAAACTGTTCTTTTGTTTCATCATCTGTCTCGTTTGTGGGTGCATAGCAAACTACAACTGTCATCTTTATTTGCTTGGAATAGAATCTAACTGTTACAATTCTATCATTTACTGGTCTCCACTCAATTTATTGAGTAGTGAGTAAACATTTCTCTTCGATACCATGTTCTAGTCTCTGAACCTGCGTATAACACAACCACACCACTATGGAGCCTTACCTTTCCACATACACTCGCTGACACCAAACACAGTTTGTATTTCTAATGTTTTAGAAGCCACATGTATGTTTTCAAAAGAATCATGCTGTCACCACATAACCTACATATATTCTATTGATTAGCAGCAACGAATCTGTCATATATACTTTCCTAGACAAGATAACACATACCACAGCTTTTCATGTACCAGTCTTGGACCAATAGTTGGAATGCAAAAAAAAACCAATGGGTCTCACCGTCTGCTGAGGACAGAACAGATTAGAGAAGCTTATAGTGCAGCATTCAGAGACGTCCTTATTTCCTTCAAACTAGACCAATGTGTACAGAATTATATTATGCATGCCGTGTTATTAATGCATTGTCAACCGCAGTGTTAACAACAAACATTCAACCCTGTGTAGTATTACTCTGTATAAACACACATTAATGCAGTGCACCGACAATAAATCAGTGTAATTATTTTTCCCTGATATCAAAAAGCAATTTTTGCTGTTAGATGCATCAATGCGTATGTGAATCCCCAGTCGTGAGATTATATAACACTGTAGGGCTTCCCCAAAACCATATGATGACAATATTGTTGCAATACAATGTTTACTTGAAGAAACAAAGTCAAGACAACCTGTAAATGATAAAAAATTGGTTTGTTTAATGACACGACCGAAGCATGTTGATTATAAGTGAAGACATTTTGGTTAATGATGTACATACCGGTAAGCATACAAGCTGCACCCAATGGCCATTTATCAAAATTCTACATATAAATTTCGCTTAGTTCATGCCCAATCTCAAATCGCAAAATGTATAACAATGTGGTTCACAAAATTTAAGCATTGGGAACATATACTAAGGTGTGTATTCGCAAGGGTGGAGTGAGGGGTGAAAGACCAAACCAGTTTACAGTATTTGAAGTTTGTGCACATTTATCTCATGCACATACAGAACTAAAATTTGGATTTCTTCCCAACGTTACATATTGGTTCTGGGGCCAATAAAATATGAGAATTGACAAAAACGAGGCAGAATTACGTACAATCATAGAAAACTCATCAATAGAAGATGCTGAAATTGCTCTGAAGATCTCATACAATGTGAATTTCTGTATTATAGTATTTGCATGTTACATCAACATTTTTTTGGACAAATTCAGTTGTGATTTCAATATTGTAAGTTGTTGGCTTGGACAAGTTGGATGTAGAACACATAATTCTTCCTGGAATCGCATGATCCAGAATGCAGTCTAACCATTATAATGCAGCCAACTAGACCATTCATTCTCATTAACAAAAGAATGTATTTTCAGCCTATAAACCAGACAGTGATATGTTCTCATTATTACTTGCTCTTTGGAACATAATGTGGTAGGAAATAAACTTGTTGGCAAATAAATAGAGATTAAGAAAATTGCATTGACTGAAAGATTGAAGTGGAGCATCTAAAAGGTTTTGTTGTTTTAGATTTATTATTCTTTGCTGTTTAATCTATTTATATATTTAATAGGGATTTGATATTTCCTTTTTTAAGACAATTTAAGGTAAATTGTGGAACATTAAAAAAATTAATGTTGTATAAATGATGAATAAATGTTTATTATATAGTGAATAATGAATTAAGAATTGCAATTCAGTCAGGGCTTGTTAATTCTATTTTTAAAATTCTCACTTTGTTGTACATATTACTGTACATTCTTCAATGCTTATAACACCTTACTATAAACATAAATATATAGAGTAAGACAACGATTCTGTTTCTGAAATACTCTTTATTGCTGCTATAACTGGGAAGCAATACCATATAAATAAATAAATGTTTTTAATGTAAAAAAAAAATTCCCAAATTATTTTGTTCACACAAACAAACAAATAATGTCCAACAATCTCCCTCACCTGCCCATCCCTACTGACAGACACCGCCATAGTGTACAGGATCTGCTTTTCATGACAAAACAGGCTTACTCGAAAAAAGAGAAGAAAACCTTTCCTTAATAGATTTATTTTCTGAGCTTGCAGCAGCATCTTCAACATTAGATATGGAAATTAAATTGTTCTCCTGAAAATACCAAAGTGGCCTTCATCAGGGACTTCATTTAAGCATAGCAAGAGTGTTGGTATTAAATTACCTCTTGCAGAATGAAATTTGTAAGAACATGTCTCTTTTCTGGTTGTCTGTTAAAAGGTACTAGCTTTTCAACAGAAAAAGATACAGAACACAATAATTATATGAGATAAACATTGTTAAAACCAGTTGTCCGTGACTTTTCATAAAAGTATGTGGAATAATTTGTGCTATCCTGTTATTAGAAAGAGCATATAAAATATGTCTATAATTGTTAATAAAAAAGCTGTATTTTGGCAATTTGCGACAATGTGTCAAAATCATTATGCATTTGACATCTAATAGTCAATCTGATCTTTATATATACATTGTACATTCTCCACTTTTCTTTGGATAATATATGTGGCTTAAAATTGCTGGCTACTTTCTTGCAGTCTCAATTCTTAGGATGGTGCAAATAGAGCATTATAATGTACAAAATTTAATGCACAAGATTTTATTATGACAAAAATGTATTTTTGCGATGACAAAAAAGGCCAAAATGTAAAGGTTGGTTTCGAGGAAAAGGGACGATGATGTAGTAACCAAGTGATGAGTTAGATGTTCTACTCAGTCCTCAGAATATAATATTCACAAATTCACATCAGTATTGATGTTCTATATATACATATTTATCCTATAACTTACCAATAATATCCATGTCATAAACACATTAGATTTTTTGTTTTATTAACTTGCATAATAAAGGTATTGCTGTCAATAGGATATTTGTTTAAAAGCTGAATGCTCCTGTACACCTGGGCATACATATGTACGGTAATGGTTTAAGAAGCCTGGTTAAAGAAGTGACATACTACATCTGAGCAAAATGTGATGTATTACCGATCAAGGCAGATTTAGAACAGCAATTTAACGTGCAATTTACTAAATATTGAATTAAAATATTATTTTAGAAGAGTTATATGATAAATAGAATTTGCAACCTAAATATTTTCCATATTAAAAACACATGTGACAAATCTTCTATATATGAACTAGCCACTTCGCACCATGTCAAACTTCCCACAACACAATGCTTTTATATGCTGTCATTTAAACTGACGGTAAAATATCCATAGCTACATGTACATGTACTCCAATAGAGAGTACAGTCAGAGAATCTGGTTTTGGGTTTTTCCTGAGGAAAACCAATTCTTTCAAGGAAACAGTTATCCTTTCTAGAAACAAATGATCCAAAAATAGCTCTGAAAGTTGAAGTATTCGAATAGTGATAATTACATTGTATTCAGTTTTATTTAAACTGGAGCAATATTTATATGTAGTTGAGAGGATCCGATTTTGGGACGATGATATTTTTCTGTTAGGCCTCATGAACAAAATAATGTTAGATTATCATCCTGATCATCTGAAAAATGTAAAGTGCTGATAAAATTGAACACTTCCACTACAGCTTGTATGTGAGGACACTGATTTTCAAGCCACTCCATATGCAATTACGATACGTCAAGTTAAGCAAACCAGTCTACAATATGAGCAGAGCAAGAACAATCTACAAAGTCGAGATCTTGTGTGGAGATTGCTCTTCACCAAGAAATTCCTGATCAGTGCCGATATGCGACGAAGATTACGTTGAATGAGAGTGCACGCGTATTCTCCAATACACTCAATATATTTGAGAATAGATAGCAACGGCGATAACATTTTCCAGTACATAGGTATACGAGTAGGAATTACGGACCTGACACATAGGCTCAATATACCAAAGAGGTTCTATTGGTTATGCCAGACCATATTTTGTAGCAAAGTTTCACTGCATTTATGTATACCACACCTCGGGCATTTTCACTGATCATGCTGATGACGGATTTCCAGCTACATGTAATCCTGAGGCTTCATATTCTGGTGCAAAATTCTCATTTTAACACTGTTTATTTCTGGTAAAACTTGTCAAACTTGTTTTGATGGTTTAGTTTACAGTTGCAAACTTGTACGGCCCAACTTACCAATAATTTTTTTTTATTTATACCATGTTTAAAAGTACTTGTAGTATGTTTTGTTAGAAAACTTATTTTGTTTGAAATTGCTATGCTGTGTGTGTAATATATGTAGCAGATCTTGTGGCTGGATCAATAATAACGATATACATGTACTAGTGTATGCATTATAGCAACATTGCACTGCGATATAGTCGAGATGCAAAAATAACTCCCACGCAAAAATAAAGGATCATACATGTACATTATATGAAGTTATTGCAATAGAAAAAGTTAACCTTTAGTATTACACCTAGCTGTTGTGATCACACCTCGCAGATATAATTGATTTCCTCACTGTTATTATCTGTTTCAGATTCTCAGTGCTTGAATGTGATTTTCTTTTAGCAAAATATGGCTGTACGTACGACCGGTGCCACCGGTGGAGCAGGATATGCTCACCTTTCGCAAACACCTGGTATCAACATTGTTTTGGCAGTGATTCGTGAATTCATGCCATCTCTACTTTGTCACAATATCCTTTAGACTCTGCATTGTGCAGAGATACACATTTGACCATGTCAATGTTTTGTCATGAATATTTCACCTATAAATAAATGGCAACTTGTTTATTTATATAACTGAATGTTATTTGTATGTACATGTGGGTTTGCATAAGGCTGAAAGTTTTCAAGTTTTCATTGACGGGATTATCATGATATGCAAATATATATGGCATATCATTTTGATTAGTACTTCAAGTATCTACATGATTGTACCTTTGTTTAGTATGATAGCTTTGTTTGTTTTCAAATGTCTATGATGACTGTTTGTGAAAGAGATACACGTCCTGGGATACACTTTGTGGGTAAGTATAAAAACAGAATTTGTGATTTACCCTTCAATAGATTCAATTAGATGTATGTATTGTCTCAGCAATCTTCGGCAGATGTATTTGCAGGCATACAAGATGATTGTACATGTATACCAAATGAATGTCCCTTGTTGGATAAAAAAACATTTTCCGAGGTTTTTAATCTGTGAGTAACTGACATGGGATTCGATGGGCAGAACCTGAGCAGACATTACATTCACTAAATTACCGGTACAGTACCTCGGAACTACAGTTGATAGTAATAAAATATTAAAAACTCTGTCGGTAGCATGTCTGGTTTCACGACTGAGATAACGTGATCTGTGACGTAATGAGCAACTTGTGAATATCCACTCAGAATGGTTAGTGCAATGACGTGATTGCAGGTGCATGGTCTGGAATGTTGAGTCAGTTTCAGAAAACTGCATTTTACATATGTGTAAGATTATATTTACTTGTCAAAAATTAGTCTGGTTTCTGGAATTGAGAGGTTCATGTGAATATGAAAACATGTAGGAACAATTTTATAAATGGAGTGGATTTTGACATGGATTTGGTTGTCATGGTTAATTTTTGGCCGATAACATTGTACATGAATGTAACACACAATAGTTTGTAAAATTAATATTCAAATACATTGTAGACACAAACAAAACAATAAATTTGACTTTGTCTGGAAAATTACAAATATTATATAGCAAGTAAAAAACAGGAAAACGACATGAATTTTAAATTGTTAAATTTAAGTGAATACGTACATGCATTATAAATTTACATCCTGTATGACACAACATACTATTTATAATTATACATCTATAGTTACCTTGAGCCTGGATTCATAAACATACAAATCAATCAATCATTGTCATGTGGAGCAATATTACAAAGTGACATACATACATGTAGCTGTGAGAATGATTGTTTGTGAAACAATAGACACAGCTACATGTATTTATGAAACATAACCAGATATGTACAGTTGTACCTGGAACAAACATGTCGATCATGCATGCACTATTGATTCATTTTACAAGTACTTGCAACAAACGAGTACCAGTAGGCCTGTGATAAATTAATGAAGCTTAGAATTGAAAATCTTCCAAACTTACCATCTCTAATTTTATTCTAATTTGGTAAATTGTTAGATCTACATACATGTACATGTATGCACCTTGAGTACTATCATAAAATTTGACTTAAAAACATAATTGTTTTAGAGGTACATGCATGTAGACCTGCCAACACCCTCCAAAAACCCAAAATTAAACAATGTCTTTTTAGTTTGAGTCATTTTTAGAGTCCATGTTATATTCAGAAACTGTAAGCGTCTGGCATGTCTGATTTAATTAACCTCCAGTATGCTGAGATTGCAGAGGAACAATAACATTTTAGGTTTTTTTTTCTTTTACATATAATATACGTTATATAGTTGAAACAATTCGGACAAAATATAGATGTCTCTACTACAAAAAATATGCTCTTTATGGAATTAATATGTACATATATACATGTAGTCAATATTGTGGTCAGTGGCGTGGAGTACATGTAAACATAATATCAAATTTGTAAATCTTTCTGAAATATTTAATACACAGGTAAGCGTTGCTACTGCTAGCTAGCAGACAAACTTGATAACATTAGAATATAAGGCCAAACTCGAAGGGCAATCAAGCTATAGTGTTTCCCAGGTGGAAGGGTCTGGAATGTTTTTCCTACTATATGTATAAACATGGTTTTCTGTCATTTTAATTACTTTTTTTTCCCCCGATATATATACATAGAAATAATGTTACTAGCAATTTTAAAGAAGTGATGCACAAAAGTTCAATTTAATAAAAAATATATATTTGTATATATACATGTATAATAAACATTGGCGACTGCCAGTATTTCATAAATTATTCAACACCATAAAGAACAAAATGATTTGCAACAACCTGTTGCATGTGCAAAGATATTAAACTAACATAACACACAAGTACATGTAGGTGTCAGCTGGTCAAGTCATGTGATGCATTTATATCTTATTAAGAGATAGTAAATAATGGTGACATTTTCACAACAATTACCAGTACTAGTACCTTATTAATATGGTTGAGTTTGAGTATGTGAGATTCTATAGGCCGGACAGAAATTAACTGATGTAGCTATCATGCATTTTAGGTGCTTTGACCAGCTTACTTCAATTTTCACTTTTATATAAATATTGTTTTAAAGTGTTAACAGAACTGTAAACCGTATTAATATTGCAAGACGTTTTTCCCGTGAATACGCCCCTAAGTGCATGTTTGCAACATTTAAATTTAGGTGAAATATTTTAGCTCTTTACAGTAGTTAACAGTGGTAAACGGTCTCGTAATTAAGGCATTTTGATGAAATTGTAAGCAATTCTGACCGAAAATTTTATCATAAAACTGATGGTTTTAAAACTTTTACAGAAAAACAATTGTACATGTTCAAGATCAAATTTAATGGTTCAAGATGTTAAAGAAAACAGATCTAGACATTTATTTTGATGAAGTAGGCAACTGGACACTGACATATCAAGTGAAAACCAATCAAGCTCATGTTTACAAGGCGACATCCATTTGGCTTTGAACAGTCTTATTGACATGGTGAAGTCAGCATATTCAAAGCAATATTTACTTGCCTCATTGGCCTGAAATTCTTTTACAACATAAATCATTGCAAATAGACTAAAATGTATGGTGCTTAATGGTGGGTTGGAAAATATTTTAATAAAATTGAATTTTCTGCAGTTATACAAAGATAATTTACAAAACCATCCAGGGCAAGACATGTTTTGGTCTGGGGGCAGGATGGTCATACTTGGTGCAGGATGGTCATACTTGGGGCAGGAAGGTGCGGATATAGCAAGGCATGGTGCCACGCCATGCTAAAATGGCCTAGGGAAAACACTAATTGTGCTAAATGTAATAATGTCTGCAGGATTAATATTAACACTTGAAACGGATGTCAAAAGATCAATACCAGCCACATTTGATTCACAAGGAATGAGCTTCTGGCTAATGTTATTTCATTTTTGGGATTTGAGGGGGAATTTTGTTGGAGTGGAACTGGGTTTGAAATTTTTGGGAGATTAGGGGTGGAGGCCACATTTAAACTTTAATAGAAGATTTTGTCTAATAAGCATTTACAGCATAACGACATCAGACACTGAAGTGAAAGAGAAACAAGACACAATGTAGTGTCTGACAATAAACCAACTAACCATGGCTAATCAAAATACAGTCCAATCTCTTGGCAGAGAAAGTTTGGCAGCCATCTTCTTCAAAATGTTAATGCATAATTACTGAAGTAAGCCTCCTGAGAGATCGGGTTTGGAAAGCTATTAGCATTGCTTCAGAGCAAACCTGTGATACTGTACATGAACGTGCATTAAGGTCTCTTGTTCAAAGAATATTACACTTCACAGGCTGCTTTTGTAGATCCTCCCCCATGTAGAACATACAGGGAACATGTTAGTAAGAGGATGTAATTAAAGCTCGTCAGCAAATAATGATTATATGAAAGGTACTGTGACTTGAAGATCAAAAGACAGTGCAGCAACACAAATATACATAATTATTACAGGTATGTCCACGTACATGTACCTGTATATACTAGGAAAATAAAATGTATAATGTTCAAGGAATGTTGTACATTGTACAATGCATGCTATAAGGTTCTTAATCCTGATTCCCAAACTAATTTTTTTTACATTTTTCTTTTATTTTTAGCCTTTTTTGATTGTCCATCGATAAGCCAAAAAGTCTAGTTAGGTAAATGATGTCATGTTCATATCACTGCAAATCTTCCATTAGCTGATGGAATAAGAGTTGTTGCAGATGATTTGGTTTCAGAATAGTAGGTTTGTAATACAGTGAAACCCCTCTAAACTGAACACACTTGGGACCAAGTAAAATGTTCGGTTTAGAGAGGTGTTCGGTTTACTGAGGTTTAAATACAGCACATAACGCTGTTTGGGACTTTAAAATATGTTCGGTTTAAAGGGAATTCCGGTTTACCGAGGGTCCGGTTTAGAGGGGTTATATTGTAGTTGGGTGGGGGTTAATTGACTCGTTAATTATCTATTCGGCTAAGTAGTGCAGATTTTGTATGGTGTGTAAAAGGTTTGGGTCAAAAGGCTGTGTTCATGGTGTCCATGTAGGTGTAATTGTGAGCATTGCCAGACAGTGGAGCAGACTACATAATCTGGTGGATAAATCACAATCAATAGTTGTACAATTAAACATCAATGGACACCCAGCTAAAGATGTTCACGCATGCACACAGGGCAAAGTGTTATGGTAGAAGGCGTCTGCCACATAGAATCACCTCAATCTAACAACCCATTCCAAGTAATAAATTAAGGTATTCAGGTCTGCGAAGATCCCAATATCCACAGATTCATGTGGAAAAGTGTGTGTCAATTTAATTACTGTCCGTATAGATTACAACAGACTAAAGGAGGTCATGTCTAGCCCGACAAGCTCAAAATTGGTGATAAAATGATACGGCGAGTATTATTGTTGGTGTTATTGCTTGAAATATAAAGCAAAGAATAATTATGTAAAATGAACTAAGATGAGTTTGTATTCATGTAATATAAATGGCAAATGAAGATTCCACGTCTATTCAATTGGACCTATCAAATGATGAAGTACTATAAATCAACAAATATTTATTAGCAAGCAGAATATATGTTTCAATGCTAGTATGTTGGATAACTTGTGCCTTATTAGTGGATTTATTACATTTTGGGCTTGAAAAATAGAATTGAAAAAAGATATTTTTTCTCTGAATAGTTGATATCCTAAAGGAACATTATATTAGTTTGTGCTTTGGTTATACACAATGCAAAAATCTCAAGAGATTTAATGAAGTTAACCAGCTTCTAGTGCCAAGACTTTTAACGAGATTTTCTTTGTTTTTAGTGGGGACCATTAAGAGTTGCAATAGTTTATAATGAACGTCAAGGGAAATACAGATTCCATAAAGACTAAAAACAACAGACATCAGGTCGAACTAAATACTAATTGAGTTACAGTATATAGAAATAATCGCGTACCCAATTGGTCCATTGGCCAGCAACTCACTGTTGAGTAACCTGATTGTAACTGCAATATTGATCGGTTGTAAGCCACTAATCAACTACATTAACAGTAATGAGTTCTTTGCATACCGAATATCCCAATGGAACACAGTGCAATTAAAAGATTTTACAGTTGTTTATATAGATCCGTATTTCATATCAATCACAAATCTATACTTAATGTATATTATTATGTTTGTGTATCTAATTTACCTCGTAATTGACTAAATTACTATAAGTTTTCAAGACTACATGTAGCAGGGAAGTGTTTCTAGTTACACTTTTTACTTTTAGTAACTCTTTCTTTTTGAGAATGGTGAGTAAACATCCAGTTAATTTGAGTAACTGGTCCACAAAATTGTTTATTCAAAATGTTTAATTATGGATTCAAACAAGGACCATAATTATGTACTCAAATTTATTTCTACCACTTGAAATGAAAATTGAAATACATGTATAATTTAAATCTTACAAATACGATTGACAGTAAACAAATGCAAAATAACCTATAATAAAATCATTCCAAGCTCTTTTTTTATATACAATGTAGTACATGTATATAAATATATAATGTATGTCATTCAATAAAGTTGTGTCAATATAAAACAAATTGGTAATTTTCAGATAACCTTCTAAAACATATAATAGGCTATAATATAAATCATTAGAATCGATCTTGCAGTTAGTTCATGTATAAAAATAATAGACCAACAATTTTAACTTATTTTTAAAAATAGATTTTGCTCATAGAAATTGATGTTGGCTTTGAGGCTTTTTTATCAAAAGCTTTAAAAGATTATAATTTCTAAAAGCATTTAATTCATTTAAGCATGAAAACGCCTGTTAAGCGGCAAGCATGAAAACACTGTTCATGTGGGTTGGAATGAATTATTGACAGATGATTGATCTCTATTCATCATTTGGGAAATCATGGGCCAGCTGATGACTTCAACACATACACACGTATATAATTTTGACTCAAGAGAATTCAACATAATCGTATTTAACTCTACTCGGTTTTAGTCAAATATTTAATAATTTATACTGTAGTGTAGAAATAATTGACAGAGTTGTTTCCTTTCATTGCAGTAATAATGGAACTTGGAAGATGCATAACAGAGGCTATTTAAGTTTATTTATTTGGTGCCATATTCCATTTATAACACAAATTGCACTTGCAATACATATCTGGCATAAAAGCACCTACGGTTGAACTTGAAACACTACATGTAACTAATAACTCACATAATAATTATGTAAACATAGTTTAATAGGCACATTCATTTTTCCCTATATTAGCAATCAAAGTTGTAACAAACCGCACAGCTGCGTGCTCTCAGCGTAAAAAGTAATATTAGTGTTGTATTTGAAGCAGGCACAAACAGCAGGAATTACATGTATGTTTAGTTCATATAAATGCCAAAAACACACACATACTGTACATGTACCAAAAAAAACAACTTTTTTTCTTCACTACATGTACTAGACAATTCATGTTTAGCAAATGGTCTGTAATTCCCAGTGCCATCATATTTTGTGTCTCAATATTAAATTAAGTTCAATTATAGAAAACCGGTTATGCAAATCAAAATACATCATTCAAAATGTTTGGTATTATATATATACACGTATATGTAACCGATTTTCCGTTCATACAAATTATAAATAACTTCAGGCCTGTAATATGTATAGTCTTGCAACAATCTGATATACCCTGTGAGCCAGAGACATATGTATACAATGTACATTATTATTTCTAAATACCGGTAATAATTACATTATATTGACAGGCCTCAAGCTAGGTCAGATTTATAGGGAGAAGTGACTTCTCCCTTTACCATTGACAGGGAGAAGTTTTCAACAAGAGGGCGACTTGAAGTTGAACATACAAAGTAAAAATAATTTTTCAATAAAACAAATTAGCTAACCATTGTCTCAAAGTCGATCGTTCATTCAAATAAAACTTTCCAAAC
>JAULBR010072438.1:0-24808 GCA_032355825.1 Melanodrymia aurantiaca
GGATCGATCTCTCGACCCATCCCGCCACAAGCGGACATCTTATCTCTGAGCTACGTCCCGCTCCTCCTACCCATTGAGCCTGGCGGAGCACTCACTCTGGGTTGGAGTCGCAAAGTGAGATCCACCAACGGGATTCGAACACCGTTCCTACCAGCCTGTAGTCCGTAGCGTTAACCACTACACCACGAAGTATATAATATTCATTATCCTATATACCATTGGAGAATGGAAGGAGTGTAATAAACGGGGGGGTTTTTTCGGGGGTTTTTTTAACTAATTTTTTTAATTTTTGTCCCCAAGACATACGTAGTGAACAAATTGAGGAACTAACAAAAATTAATTCTTTAAATAATGAAAAATATAAAAACTGAAAAAAAGAGTAAAATGTATGTCTTTTGTCGTTCTTGGAATCTACTGTAATAAGAAATCTTTTGGACATAGCCTCGTTAATTATGCCGGACACTATTCGAAGTTCTCTAAAACTTTAATTGCATTTAAAGTACAAAATCTCGTGCGTCACGAATTAAACGCAAAGAAAAAAATAACAATAGAAGACCAGCGTAATTTCAATAGGTGTACGAGACCGCCAATAATAAATTTTGCTCCTCATCAATTTAAATTTCTTTTGCCTTTTTCTTCTTCTTCTTCTTCTTCTTCTTCGTCTCATTACAACCGATTGCATCACTGGAAGCATAATGCAATAAATTTGTTTCGTATAAAAAGCGAGGCAGTCGGACATTGTAGAAAAGCCGGGATAAAAAGAAACAGCTCTCTCGAAGATCGATTTCTACATTGGTTTATTTCCATCCTTATTGTCCACCTTCAACTCTTCAACTCGACTTGAAAAGACTCTCATTTTGGAGTGGGCCGCCAATTGTCTCGCGACGAGGAGGGTCGCAAGATGATTGACAGCTCATTGTTCGCCTGATAACGGTATTTCCACACCCTTTGAGAATCGCAGAAAATGTCTTGGCATAATGGACAGCATAGATAATGCCAAATTCCCTTGCCGCCACTTATACACTAATTGCACGGCAGTCTTTTGTCGTTTAGGCTAAGGATTATAAAATTTCGAATAATCTCACTATGCAAATAGGTTTGGCGAGTCCTATACAGACGGCAGTTCTATGCCAGTTGTGATGCACAGAAAGAGTTCTGGCACATTCTGTTTCAATGATTGTGGTTCTGGAGTAGAAAATTGTTCCTTTTGTTGCGTTACAAATGCTGGCTTGATTAGAGATTTGCTAGATGAATTTCTACTCAAACACGAGTCTAAAGCGCCGGAACGTTATGTCCCAGCCATTGTGTTGGAATATTGCCTCGTTTGCATCCATTGAGAATTTGCCTTTTTAAGATACCCCCTAGGATACTTGAAAAGTTCCATGGATTACTGTAGTTAACTACGCATGTTCTTTCTCGTGTTATATCTATATCTTCACTTTCATGAAATGAGGAGCTTAGCGGCAGAGCTTCCGCCTGTGGCGGGATGGGTCAAGGGATCGATCCTCCACACCGCAAACTATTTTATGGGCTATTTTCCGTTTCAGCCAGCGATACACGACTGGTTTATCAAATTCCGTGTTGTGTGCTATTCTGTCTATGGGATAGTGCACATAAAAGACCCGTTGCTGTTTTTCGGTAAGAGTAGCCCATGAAGCGGTGACAGCGGGTTTCTTCTGAGACCATGTGTTAATATAACCATGCGTCTGACGTCCACTAACCGCTGATTTATAATCGACGGGGCTTTTTTTAACTCAAAAACAGGTGAACGAGGTTATACGAATATAACAATCTTCTCCGGATCGGGGCAGTTTGCGAATAGCAAAAGCTGGTCACGACAAAACGTTCACTGAGAAAATCATGTGACATTTTGGAGATAAGACAAAATTATAGGCAAGAAGCTGGTATCTCCGCCGATATGTTTCTATTTGCATATGAATAAATATGTCTAGCTAACCTGACAAAAAAAGGAAATAATGGGATCTAGCAGGAAGTTCAATTTGACTTACCACTATATTGATTAACGTATATATGTCAATGATTGTAGAATAGCAGATTACCTTTCATTGATTTACCCACCAGTGTTGAACGTAAAGGAAACAACAGAAAGTAGAACATCTGTGTAATAACTTGATCTTTGCATAGAGATTCAAAACGATACAGGCCTCTAAATAAAGCTGTACGATAAAAGGGATGACATCAACTGTCCAAAGGTCAATTGGATATAAGCATTTAAATACGTTCTAACTAATGTTTTTTCAGGTCATCAAAATGGCTGTGATAGCTTAATTTGGACGTTTACTCAAACAATTTAGAACGCAATAACCTATTGTACTGTAAGCAAAATCCTTATTAAGCTACTAATTATATTCCAGAAAATGTAAGTAAATCGCTGCTTGAGAATTATACTGTTCTGTCGCCGAAATTGGGTCCAATGGAATTGCATTATTAAGATAATGATATGCAACTGAAACCGGTTTCATCTTAGAGATTGGAATGTTAGCTTTCCAGTGATACCCATAACTCCACTGGACCCAATTTCGTCGATAGAACAGTATAATGCTCAAGCACAGCAGCGAAATTGTAACTTAAAATAACTTTTGGGTATCCTATTGGCTGGACAGTTTTCACAATAGCATTAGGTACGTGCGAGCGGTTACATCCATCGTAAGGTCAACATAACACCTTTAATAATAAAGAAAGCCAAACCTTTTTGTCAGTGTTTATTATATCAAATTTCTCTATGTAATATTTGATGGTTTTGCCAAGTGTACGTGCACGTTTTGCCACAATGGAAGCACGCTACATGTACGTGTTTTCTGACAAGTCCGAAGACTGGCATTCGTCCTCGCAATGAACAGTACTCATATCATCACTATTCCCCTCCGGCCATTCCCTGGCTTGAAGCTCCAACGAAACCCTAGCTGGGGAATTGTGAAATCTAAATTTCAACTCTGATGGAGTATTTGAATCCCGAGTTCTGAACACGTCGCCATTAATGTGAGGCAAACAGTCTTTATCTTTGTCAGTATAGGAGAATGAAGATTGGATGCAATCGGTGTTACGTTTAGACTTCTTCCTGAAACGATTCTTGAATCTCAAATCGAAGAAATTTTTCTTTCTGGATCTGTTTACACGTTCCTGTTGTGTTTCCTTGTTTCCAAATCTACCATTTGGGTGTTTGCCGAGGGTGTGACCACGCCTAGTTACGTTACTGGCAGATGCGCGTAATTTCTTGTCAAGTTCTCGAAATCTGTCGTCATCATCATCACTTTCAAACACAATCAACTGTTTAGTTTTCTTGTCATAGAATGTATTGCCTATTCCATGTTCCACAATATCGGCTCCCAAGAACTCCTCCTCCAATGGAATACGTAGACCAATCATTAGATCAACAAATTTTAAAAATATGTAAGACACCACAACAGTCCAAGCACCAATGGACACAATAGCCAATGCCTGGATGCCGAGTTGATGGAATCCGCCTCCCTGTAAAATATGTAAAGCACATTCTGAACCTGTTGGTACGTTTTCATCTATATTACTCAATGAAACAGGAAGTATTCTGAATATATTACACCGAGGTGTCCCATTCTAATGTTTGATGTTGAAGTCGTTCTTCACATTTTGACTTACAGGGGGTCATGATCTTAACACCTAGTTCTATTTTAACATTGCTAAACTTCACACTATTTCGAAAGAAACTGGTCAATTATATGTTAGATGGTGTTGTTTAATTTTATTTTCTATCGTTTGAACAATGACGCACGTTTTAATAAATAGAATGATATACTTGTTTCAGTAAGAAATCTGATACATTACAATTAATAATGTGTGTTTTTCATCATACAGTCAATTTCACTCACTGATAACATACCCGTAGTATATTCATGGATACACGTTTACTTTGTCGCGCAATTTCCCTTCGACTCTGCCTTATGCATAGATACGCATTTGGCCATGTCTATATTTTATCGTTTAACATGCTCCATTATATCATACTAATGACGAAATAACGAACACATATTAAATAGATACCATATAATTATTGAGTACTTTTTACACCTTTCGTATTGTATTTTCCGTTTAGGCTGAATATAAAGATGATTATAATTATAAGAGTGAGATTCGTACGAAAATTATGAAACGTGTTTATATTTTTCGAGCGAGATCGAGGGAAATAAAATTCTCAAACGAGTCTATTAGTGCGATCGTCGCTCGAGTATGATCATTTATTTATTATCCACAAAGACTGACGGCAAGTGAATTGTAACAAGATATATTGTTTCAAAATTAAGTTGATACAAAGTAAATTTTCGAATAATTATGATCCTTTTAGTGGATATTAATTTCTGTATAAAACGAAATTAATTGTTTTTTTCCAATCCCTTAATAATGGCTCTGTAGTATTAAATAATGGGAGATAAATGATCCTTCATTATGTATCGGTGTAAAATAGGACTATACATCAAATTGCTGGAATAGCCATATCCTACACCGGTACATATCAAGGATCCTATAGCAAAAACACTTTAATTAAACTACACATTAAATATACTCATTCTATTTTGTCAAAAGCATTATTGTTTTATATTTCTATTTTTTTCTACTCTGTATAATGTGTAACGCAGTACCGTGGAAACAAACAATCAAAACAGTTTTTTGTTTGTTATTGTGCAACTTAATTTCGAAAACTCGAATCTTCGAAAACTCGAAGTAAAATCAACGACCCCTTCCAATTCGAATTATCGAAGTTCGACTGTAGATTACATACAATATCTATGACCGGGATCTGTGGCGCAGTTGTTAACATA
This sequence comes from Melanodrymia aurantiaca, assembly GCA_032355825.1. NCBI lineage: Eukaryota > Metazoa > Mollusca > Gastropoda > Neomphalida > Peltospiridae > Melanodrymia > Melanodrymia aurantiaca. Next base: position 4,815 of record JAULBR010072438.1, read on the forward strand.
TCGGGCTTAAGACTGGTAGGTAATTTGGACATTATTATTTTTATTTATTTGCAAGACACATATAATTAAAATAAAAAACCTTGAGCATAACTAGAATATTCAAACTGCATGCATGTAGAAGAACTTTGTTTTTGCAATAGTAAAAGTCATCTTGGTAGTCACAGCTCTGATATACATGTAAAACAAAAAAACGTTGGATTTATTTATATTTAATGTGACTTATACATACAATTAACACACATAATAAATATAATATCTACTCTTTTTGAGTGGATACAGGAAATAGTTCACTCATGATGATGAAAATATATATAGCTTCACTTGAGGCTGCACCACTTGTATAAATTGTTTTTTTCACCCTCACTCGCGAAGTATTTCATATATCCACTCAGCAAGCATAGATATGGTCTATTTCTTACTTCTGGTGTATTTTGATGAAGACGTCTTCACACAGATTCTCCACTCGGACTGGTGCATCTCCAGGACAGAAGTCTTTGAACATGATCCTGATTGGTGAGTTTGTGCCTCCCATCACCTCCACACCAATAGCAGTCTGTGAATATATTCAGTATCAAAAGATTGCTACACGGGATTATATTACTCAATCAAAGTATCACAACACAGGAATAGATGAGTGAATTGAATGAATATAACACTTAAGATATACTACTCAATCATCAAAAATCTAATTATTTTGAGTCAAATTTCTTTTCTAAGAATACTTATCCTGGAATATGAATGCATTTTGATTATAATACACAAGATACAATACATAGAGAATAATATATGAGTGTCAACAGAAATGTTAAAATGTAATTGTATTAAGTAAAATTGTTTGCTACGCATCGTACGAATATACCTTGAGAAAACTTGCATGTGCATAGTTCATAACACCAAAATTAGTGAGTAATGGTCTTTAAAACGTAACCTCAAGCATATACAAAATTGAATTTTGAGCAAGATCAACTTTCAGTTCGTTGGGAATTATGTTTACAATCTCATAGATTGCTTCATTGAATTTGATAAGATGTTTGTAACAAATAGCAAGTGTAAAAATCAATCACCCCGTGCTGCATTCTCAGAACTGTGGTGTGAGGCTTCTTGATGGGGAAGTGCTGAGACATGACCACACTGTGTTCATACTTGACGTACAAGTTGAACGACTCTGTGATTGGCCAGAACGGTTTGTACTGGAAGCAAAACAGTAAACATAATGACATTAGTAATGTATTCATATCTAATGGTGTGTTTAATGGCATCATTTATTAAACATATAACGTCACTTGTAGTTGAACTTCAAAGGGTGCATAGTCGTTTTTCTATTGTTAAACCAAAGCACACTACAGAATATTAATTTACTTATGATAGTGTGTTTTACTGTATGTAAGTGAGACAAACAGAATCTGTCAGTGAATACCTTTCCAATGTTGATATCAAACCACAAATCAACCTGATCATTAAAACAATGATAGCAAGTTTTTACTGTATTATGACTATAACTTTATAAGACAAACAGAACTGAGCGTCTGCCAGTGAATACCTCGCCGACGTTGATATCAAACCACAAATCAACCTGATCGTTAAAACAATGATAGCATGTTTTACTGTATTATGACTATAAGACAAACAGAACTGAGTGTCTGCCAGTGAATACCTCGCCGACGTTGATATCAAACCACAGATCGGCCGCCTCGTTCTCCTCCATGTAGCGCAGTTTCTGGCGTGAGCAGTTGATGATGAGGAAGAAAGGTAAAATAGTGATGATCTTCGTTAGCTTCAGGTTCGACATCTGACTTTGAACCATGAACTGCAACAAATAATGTCCACCATCTTCAACAATGCAGTGATGTCATGTTAATTAATGGTCAATCATTATGTAGTAGGCTATGCGGAATAATAAAAGTAGTGAAAATTATAAATCCATAAATGAATGCAGATATAGTCAACTTTTGTTGATTGGATATTAGTTAATTGATTTTTCTGTAACATGTGGCTATTGAATGTCAGACACAGTTATATTGAGACATGGTCTCAAAAGAAACCCACTTTTTCCACATAGGTGACTGTTTCTTGAATAACAGTACGAGATCTTTTATGTGCAATTTCCTACAGACAGGCTAGCACACACTATTTCCTTTGATACACCATTCATGGACCACTGGTTGGAAAGGAAAATAAACCAATGTATCCTCTGAAGAGGGTCGATCCTTCGACCTCTCAAACCTCAGTATAAAAATAATAATTTCACGGTAACAACTTACCATGTACTTCTGTTGTCTCTCTTTCTCGCGACACACAACCACCCCGCTACTTGCTACGGTGTCCAGAGAAAACGACTGTGACCAGTTCGACTCATAGACTCGCAACCTTGTCTGTAAAACAGAAAACACACATGCAAACACATCTCTGCATAAACTACTTATTCAAATACAATTGTACTTCATTTTTACACCTATGCTTCAATACAATTGATATTATTCTATTATCTGTGATTATTTACAAACAATTAAGGATATAATTACATATGAAGACAAATAATTTGATCATAAAGATTGTAGCTAACACTATTTGCTTTCATTACAATACACATATTTCAATATTGGTGCCAAAATAGGTCACCGATTCTCTTTAAGCTTTATCTCAAAGTTAACTGCACCATTCAAGGTGAGATAAAGCATAATCGTCGCTGAATACCTATAGCCATTGTATTCAGACATATATTCCAAATTAATCGAGATACCAAAATTCAAGATAACAAAGTTTATGTTTTGTTAAAATACTTCATCATAAAACAATGTGGATCAAAAACTTAATATTATCTGTTATCAATCACATACAGAAGAGTTTGAAATACCTTTTTCCTTTTGTACTTCTTGAACCTGAAGAGTACGGGATTTGACACTGCGGCGCACTCAAACACAGCATCTGAGATCGAACCCTGAGTTTGACATAGATAAAAATATAATTTCAATATCAAACTAACTTCGTTCTTTACCTCAGGGTTCGTATTTTATCATAAGTAATACCTCATGTAACAAATTTAACAGTGTGTGAATGTGTGAGTGAATTAAAACAAAGCCCACTTAAAAATCACTGTTCCCCTCATTTGGGAAAGATACTTCTTAGGTCATGTTGACAACCTGTCCTCTGTTTCCACCCTGGACAGTGTGCGACAGAGAATAGCGAATAAATTGTTTTAAATTACGCACTGAGACAGAAAAATATATACGTGTATGAAGAGTCCATGGGAGAAACATGGGATAATACATATTTCAGACACTGTATTTACGAAATTATGCAATAATCATGATTGAACCTGTACGATCCATCAACAAAACTTAATGTCCGACTATGATTATAAATATAAATATGATTATATCAGACTGATCTTGACATACTTTACCTGTACTTGACCATTATTTGGACATCCCGATTTTCCCATGGACCCTTTATATATTTCTGACACAAATTTTCATAGTATGATTGCAATGCCTATTGATTAAATATGACTTGTGTGATTTATGTTATTTTCTCACAAGTAATACATGTATAACGAAACCGCACCCTGATTTGCAATGGAAGCTCTGTTTTGTTGACAATCCAGTACGGGGAATAGATGTAGAGATCGAGTGCCTGCGAGTGGTCAGCGTGAATACTGAGACTCAGATACTTGTTCACGTTCTCAATGTCAATATCGGTTTCCATGGCGATGGCCTTGAACTCTTCCAGATCGGAAGAAATGTCCAGATTTCCTCTCCAGTCACAACCAAGATAGTCACTGATCTGAAAATTTGAAAGAAAGCTATTTAGTTTCCTGCAAATGGAACATTTATATTTTATATAACACATGTAATATGTATGTAAATTTGAAAGAATGATACATGTACTTAGTTTGCTGCAAATGGAACATTTATATAAATTGTATATAGAACATGTAATATAGAGAGAAAAACTCTTACCGAAATGAGCAGCTTATACGTCTTGTGGAGGTCAATGGTGTAAAGAGGTGTGCTCTCTCCATGTGTCAAACTGCTGGATGACCCAGTGCCCTGAAAAATTAATACAATAAAATCTATCATTCTTAAACATGCATCCATAAATTTGTTAGTGCCCTTAAAAACAGGTGGTCTTAATGGCAGATTCACTCGACAGTTTTATCATACCCATTAGAGACTACATCAATAGTTACTTTAATAAAAAAATTCAGGAGTGGGATGTAGCTCCCCACAAGAGCATCTACCTGCAATTCTAACGGTCGAAGGATCGATCCTCGCCAGTGGACTAGTTGGGTTATTTTTCATTCTGTCTAGTAGTCCACAACTGGTTCACCAAAGGCTGTTTATGTGCTAATTTGTGGGAAAGTGTGGATAAAAGATCCGTTGCTGGTACTCAGTATGTGGCAGCAACAGTTTACTTCTGAGACCATGTCTCAACATAAAAGTGTGTTTGTGCTCCAGTGGTGTGCTAAACCAATTTTATCTTTAAATAAAAAAATTTATTATTACATACGTTTTAATTGTGATATTATTGTACATACCTCTAGAGAAAACTGCAGATCATATGGCAAGTAGTTGTGCAGGGTGACAGGAGCAAACAGTGAGATTGTGTGGTATGGGATCGTCCTGGGAACAGTCTGTGCTGGATTGAGAGGGCTGCCTTCCTTGCAGAGCACCTACATGTGAGCCAGAAAAAATTTATATTGACATATTGGAAACACTGTGAACTTACATTAATAAACTATATATTGGTATGTTTGGAGCACAGTCAAACAAAATTAATATGCATTGTACCATACACAGGCATTTTCTAAGAACTGTAAAATTTAAATATTTACCATACATTGGTAATATTCTGATCACTGTAAAATAAATACAATTTTCATTCTGAAAATCGATGGTTGTGATAACAAGGCAAGTAAACCAATAGTTTATACTCTGTTAAAGTAATGGGGACATTAAAACATGCAGACAATTACCAAACAATATACAATAGAATGGAACCTAACGATGAGAAAATCTAGACTTTTCTTGTAGGTGAAAAAACATGAAGATCATACATTGTCAAAGGTGCATCAAGCATTGAAAAGAAATGACAATCTAAGTAAGTTTAAAAACAGACCTTGAAGTTGAAAGACTTTTTCTCTTCGTTCTGAGACTGACACATGAAGTATTTACACTTCTCCTTCGCCAGGACCAGATCCTGCCACCACAGAGCATTGTATGACGGCTCATAGCTTAAATTAACAAATAGAATAACTTATAAATAGACCGCACAGTAAATGTCTACGAGCGTGGCTGACATTATAAAGCTTTCTGAACCGCGAACTTCACGAACAGTATAAATCAATACGACACAAAATAAAATAAAAGGGTGAGCGAAATTTTTTATAGTTATTGTTTCATGTTACGTTTTATGCATTAGTAAAGTTTTCTAGTCATAATACGTGATAAAAATTGTTTCCCTTTCACACTGGTTTTTTTCCAAATTAATCCGGTACAGAAGACAAATGTCTATAAAAAGAATTTGGTAGTCAAAAGGGTTAACTTACTTTAAGTCTGACGGAGCGATATACAGCTTGCAGTGAAATGCAACAAACAGGGGCAGGTAATAGACTTCCTGCGATTCGACTGTGGCCAACTTTGACAAGTCGTCTGTGCCAGCTAAAGACTCCATTGCCCGATACTTCTTGATGTCTTCCGTCTTACACCAAACATCAACTGGCATTGTCAGATTGTTCTTCAGCTGCGATGAATAACAAAAAGATAAATACATGTAATGTATTCCATATAAATAATGGTTTTAAAAATATACTGTAAATCTACTATGCATTGCGTCATGACAGTATTGCGAGTGGTCAACAATGGCGAAAACTTCCATTTCTAGAGGTGTATTAATAAAAATTTACATACTACTGCGTAGAGAAAATATTGCGATGGTTAGTTAATTGCAGTTTTAGCAGTACATTTGTACTTTGTTTCTCGCAAAACTTTCTACATTTACAGTATTGCAAAGCTGAAAAGTGCTCCATTCTATAGAACACTCAATACAGCATCATTTTGAATACAAAAATAGCAAATATTTATCAAAATAATTCATTAGTGAGTTAAAAATAAATCACTCTTCTTATTATTAATATCATAAGTAATTCACTTTTCAAAAACTTAGAATTTCTCCTTACTAAAGAATACATTAGACCTGTTAACCTTGAACCCTGGTATATAAGAAGTCAAGGCACCAAAAAAGGAGAAGATTTGATTAAATAAATTAAAAAAACCATGAGATTTGTTTAACGACACCACTGGAACACACTAATTATTAATCAGCGGTTATTGGATGTCAAACGCACGGTTATATCAACACTTGGTCACAGAAGAAACCTGTTGCCACCACATAGGCTACTCTTCTTCGAATAACAGCAAAGAATATTTTACGTGCACTTTCCCACAAACAGGATAGTACACACCCCAGCCTTTGATGTTATTTGTTGTTCACGAGGATCAAATTTGTTAACCTCATATAACTCGATGTAATAATTGATCTAATTCTCAAGTTCCTACCTGGAGTGGTGAGAATATTTTGATGATTTTGCTTCCATGCCACATGTCAATGTCGAGGACCATACAATAACGAGTATTATTCTGTAATGAAGAAAACAACACACACAGTGAATACCAAACAAATCTTACCTTTTTTACATGTGTACAGTATTCATTATGCACTTAATATTTTGACCAATCATAATAGAGTTGTATGGATATGATTCGACTTAGGTAAAAATCTAAAATGAATATGAATGCAATATTTTTTAAATCTTATCACTTTCAAAAACATTTGAAATACCTGGTTTTCTTCTGGATCTTAGCAATAACCAACAAATGTAAATACTTCACAAGATAAGCACAAAATAATAACAAGTGAAATTTTGTACATTAAGTAAAAAATAAATACAAATTAAATAAAACTCCACAAAATGTCTCTTTGCTGATAAATGTACATTACTGATGCATGTTTTTATGGTTTGTATGAAGTAGTTATGATAGTTGAGTGTATTGTAAATAGTAGTTTACAAGTATGTGGCATAAGAGGTTAAACAATTATAGAAAACTGCAGTCAATTGGGCACATATAAAAAGAAATTATAAGGAGATGTCTGCCTTTAAATCCACATTGTTGTTCTTCAAAAACATACAATATATTGCCATCAGTTAGTTAGTTATAGCTTATGTATGTGCTATCATGGCCTCGACTGCCTGTCCAGGACAGAAGTTAGTGTTAGTCTGAGAAATGAAACCGGCTATTCCTATTTGATAAGTACCGGTAGGCCTACATGTAGATCAAATAATATAGCTAATGGTTGGTCTTGTAGTGTTTTAGATTGAGATTTCTGTAAATAAATTGATATTTAAATTCGTTCTGGTTTGTGTGGTTTGCAGTTTGTGATATTATAACTATGCAACACTACAAAAAATGAAGACTAGAGACGGAGAAACTAAACAATACAAACATTCATTCTCATAAATCACACAGACAATTTAAACAATTGCCCATTACAACATTTTTGTTCATGCTTTTTCATAATTTAAACAAATATTTTCTCAGGAATAACAAAGATTTTTATTGTTCTAATTGAAGACATGCAGAATTATAAACAGTTACATGAGTAAAAACAACCCGTAACTATTTATAGTATCCGGTACTTAAAAACCTTCTCTTTTTTGGGGGGATTGCCTCAAATTAATTCAATAATTTCATTTTGAAAGATGCAAAATTATTTACTAAATTTCTAGAACTTTTCTGACTTTGAAACAAAAATCTTTTTTTCAAATGTCATCATATTTCCAAAAAGGGAAAAATACTGTAATAAAAAATGGTGAAAAGACAGGAATTGAAATTATTTCATCATACATTGTTGTCAAAAATACATCAAAATATATATACATGTACATGAATATTGCAACATCCATTTATCCCGAAACAAGTTTTGGGAAAGCAAAATGGTAGACAAGTTTTAGAAATTATTAGAGAATTTGGGTTTTGCTGCCACATTTATCGTCTGCTATGCATCTACAGCAAGGTTGTTAAACAGTTTAAACAATCCAAAAACATTTGATACATGTATTGTAAAGAACAAACTTATAAATATTTTTGGTATATAAAACATTTAATAAATTTATGATATTCTTTATTGATGAATTGGCAGATGCAAAACAGAGATCATAAATATGTTCTCAAAACATACAGAACAATGTAGCAGACATGCAAATTGCAAATCTGCAATTTGTAAATTGTTTTAGTGTTTATACTTCAATAGAAATGATGTATTAACTAAAGCTGTAATGATACAGCGATACAGTATAATATTGTGATATGAAGTCCATGATATGATATATTGATCCAAATGTATAAATTTGCCAGTTGTTGCCAAAAATGTACTGAACTCTGTCAGGAAACAATAAAAACAGTGAATAATTAAACTAGTGTCATTACTTCGAACACTTTTTGGTGAATATTATTATTCATCATAAACAAGAATTAAAGTTTTTACCTATGAATGAAACCGTTTATTATATATAAAGTTAAATAGTGAGACTGACATATCACAAACCTCCGTATCATTACATCACTACTATTAACTGACACCAAAAACAAATACAACATCAAAGGTTCAACAAAATAGACTGGTTCTCAAATGGTATTGTGTATTTTATTAGTTCGTGTATGCTTTACCGTACTTTCCAATATTATGTAATAACCTTTCACATGCAAAATACTCCCTGAAATATTATAGAAATCACAGTTTGTAAGTCATTATTAGCTCTGAGAAACGTTTAGATAGCCTGTACCGTTAAATACAGAGAGTATTTTGAGATGTTTTAAAATGTATAGCCCATTAGCAATTTGACTGAAGATTACGGTACCCACGCCACCCAATAAGGCATTATATAATGCTTAAACAACCACTTTTCTTTTGAACATTTCATGACAAAGAGTAAACCGAATATAGGAAATGTAGACCAATTCACTTGATTAGGTCATTACTGCATTTGAAAACCAATTTATTAAGTTCTTTTTACATCATGCAGGAATGATTTAAACAAGATATCATACCTCCAAGTCCATATCATCAGACTGCATAAAAATTAATGTAAAGTTTAGCTAAAAGCAATTTTGTATGCATGATACACACACACGCACGCACACGCACACAAACACAAACACAAACACACACACACACACACACACACGAATGCACGCGCACGCACGCACACACACACACACATAGGCACACACACAAACACACACTGCAATCTGAGTCGAGGATGAAGAGGCTAGGGAATAGGTTTACAAATGGAGGAGGTTATCCTTTCCATACACAAGATTACCCTTTACTTCTCAATGTATGAGATTAGGATTATTAATACAGGAGATTAAGATTACCAATGTATGGGATTAGGATTACCAATGCAGGAGATTAGGATTACAAATGCAGGAGATTAAAATTACAATGAACATTACTATCATTAGGTTCACCAATGCAGGAAATTAGGCTTTTTAATACTTCACAAAAACTACATTGATGTCGATTTTCAATCATTAATCATTTCACCGCTTCTGATATATTTATGAAGTTTTCTAAAATTACTGTCCAGATAATTGGAAAATGGTTCAACAGTTTGTGTCTCATTTGGGAAACTTGGTGATTTAAAGATAGTATAGGATTCTCTCAAATTCTCTCAAATGTACCGGTATATATACAGTATACACATACATATTCCAGGCTTTCATTAGTGCATAAAAGCCCCATTACCCGCTGTGTAATCATCTGAGCAATAAAAACAGTGCTAAAATTTGGCTTTGCAATTGCAGTACAGAATATAATATAAATATTGATAGACAAGAAAATAGAAACTTAAAATTATATATGATGACATGAATATAATTTTAAGACTATTGTTTTATATATTTGCATTATCAAAATAGCCATGCCTAAGCTGGATTAATGTATTCTATTGAGAAACATGTTTGAAAATTATATAATGCCAATCTGATACCAATAAAAAGGAAGCAATATCCTTGAAAACAGATTCAGAAAATAAATTATTTTCAAGAATTGTATTAAAACACTTAATTTAAATAGCACCATATCAGCCACCATAGCTTAAAATATAATTTATTTGTATAGAAACATAAAATTCCATTCTAACCTTTTTTGGTGTCAAAGGAAGCAGTTTGCGACACGCTTTCTTGTGCAGGATGGAAGCCAACGGTTCAAAGCCATCAACCTAGAAAACAGTTTTAACACACACACTATGAAATACAATTGTCACAATTATCCTCATGAACTATGTAACAAGTATTATTATCTGTGCCCGGATAATTTATTTCATAGTTAGAAGAAAAACCCATGATTTTATGGTAAGAAATAGAATACAATTGTGTCCATTATATACCATTTATCTCACAACTCGTTTTCTAAAAATGTATCATATTCACTTGTACTCATTGGATACGCTTTGAAACAAATCGAGATATAACCAGTATCTAATGACTATTCATGTAGTATTCTCCTTACACACAGAATGAATAGCTGTTACCTGTACTCTGAGTCTGTGTATGTCCATGTTATTTCCAGACAGGTAGTCTTCATCATCATCAAATACGTACGCCCCAGCACTAACCACAGTGTGGCCAACGTCGGCTAGGACCTTCTCAACAAACCCTCTCGAGTCTGGGGAACTGTTAAATAAAATGAAATGGATGTTTAACGACACCCCAGCACAAAAATAAACATCGGCTATTGGGTATCAGATCATGTGTTATAAAAAAAACATCTATATTTCTAACAAAGATAAAGGTTGTTTGTTTAACTACACCACCGGAACACATTGATTGTTAATCAGTGATTATTGGATGTCCAATGCACGGTTATATCGGCACTTGGTCATAGAGTAAACCTGCTGCCACCACATAGGCTACACTTCTTCAAATAAAATCAAGTGATCTTTTATGTGACAGGATAGCACAGATAGGATAGCACATACTATACAGCCTTTGATGGACCAGTCGTGGATCTGAACATAAAGTGATGGGGATCGGCCGCTGAACTTAACCTGATAGCCCATCTTGTGACCAGCATCAATTTGCTACCCAGCTTTCATTCTTGTTCACCAAGAAAAGACAGACCTGGCCGGATTAAGCTGACCTGAACACAAAGCTGTACTGATCTAAACCTGGTAGCCCATTTTGTAACCAGCATCAATCTGAATGGCACAGAAGAAGAATAAGAAGTACGAGGTGTCCTTATTCACATGGTATAGGCACCCGGCAACCACCAGCCAGCCTTCAAAGGCCTAAGTCCAATGCCACATCCTGCCATGGGTCGGAGGCATCTACAAAATGTGTGGTTGCTTAAAAAAACTAAACACTTACCCAGCTTTCTCAGTGCAGTCTTCCTCAGATATGATCTCAATATCATCTTCACTGCCAGAACTCACAAGTTGATTGTTTCCTCCTGCTTTTAAGATGGTACAGTTTTTCACATGGTCATTGCGAATCTGAAAAATAAAAACAGACATGCTTGTGAAATACATGTAATAATATATCATTTCATTGTATCGAATGAACGCTTGCAAAGAGACAACTATTTAACCAAACAACAATCCTTATTCATGTTTGTCTGAATGAATGTTTAACGACATCCCAGCATGAAAACTGACTTCCATTATTGGGTCAAACACATAAACATATTTTCTAAAAACTTTGCAATTATGAATGTAGACATTAAGAATGGATTTTGGCCCCATTTAATTCAGTAGAGTAAAGGCTAAATAAAACAAATTTAATTTAGTGAATTAAATACCTTCCAGTCAGGATGAAGTGTCATTGTTGTATGAACACCAAGCTGAAAAAGAACAAAAAGCCAGTGTAATAGTTTTTACAAGATTACATTGTGCTCTTCTGAATAATCAAACAAGAATGGTATGTTTTAATAAAAAATGAAAACCAATTACACAATATGAAAAGATCTTTGATTAAGTATTGTCCAGTCTAACTGTTGTTACCTCATTAATGACTTCAAAACCTGGTAGATTCCTTGCAATACACAAATCAGATTCAGATGGGGTAGACAGTGCCTAAACAAAGAAAACATTACTAAACAAATCTGTAAAAGTTTTCTTATAAAGTAATTATAAAGCAATACAAAAAACTATATCTGTATTGCAGTGGTATTTTATAAAAAAAAGAGCATTGATATATTAGATGTAATTAATTTAGTTTGTCTAAACAAATGTTACTGAAAATTCACAATTTGTCAGCTAATTAAAAATTCACAATTTGATATCCAGAATTGTTTTAATTTTTATATATAAAATTACAAAAAGTTTGTGAATCCTATCAGTAATGGATGGTTTGAAATCTTTAAAACATATTTAATTTTTAATGGTTGATGTTGAATTCCAGTTTTAGTAGGATTCATGGGTGGTCCATGGAGTACTATGTGTCTTGATTGTATCGATGGACTTAATAGGTCTTGTTAATTAGTTTCAAGACAAAGTAAAGTGTAATTCTTTCTAACTAACTTTTGTTATTAAAAAATTAAGTCACACATAATCTTCATAACAAATAATAATGGAACTCAAGCGAAGAATATTGTATAAATCTCTGACACATTAATGATTAAACAACACTGACCTGCATAACATCTTTGAGGACATTGATTGCCTGAGGTGTGACGTTGAGCTGAAGCTGGTCCTGGGAATCAACAATCAGATAGATACAGGATCCCAGCGTGTCATCGTCTCCACTCTCGTTAGTGACACCGTCCGGTTCATCAACACCACATACTCCTGCAGCAAACAACAGTCACTTAACACCATAGTAAAATTATTCTTTATACAGGTAGATGCATTATCACATCCAATGTAAGCCGGTAAAAATTGCGGGAACAGTTGTTTCATTTGCGAGTCATTTGCACACCAGTTATTTTGCATTGGGAACAACAAATGAGAATTTTTGTATTCATTCAAGTCCTTATTTATAAACATTCAATGTTATGCAAAACATTGTGAGTGGTCTTATCCTTATAATTACTATTCTTAATTTAAATATCTAACAATCCAACAAATTATATATTTTTTTTACTTAATGTTCCAAGTTTTTATTTATCTCTAATATTAAAATGGTGGTAATTTTTAAAGTAACTTGTAAGACAATTAACAAATTCTGTAACATTGTTCACAAAACTGAACACAACATAATTGTATGCCATCCATGTCAGGAATTTTTTATAGGAAACTGACAATGTCAAAATACATGTACATGTATAACTACTATAACACATAATTATAAAAATAAATAAAAATTTAATTTTAACTGTATAAAAATAACAATAAATTCATAAAACATTTATAATGAGGTAAAAATTCAAAAATAATTAGAGCATGCCTATAAATTATTCAACAATTATGAAATTAATATGGTTACGAAGGAAACAAAAATTATGTGAAACTACATAAATGGCATGATAATTCAAAAATAAATAATCCTGTGGATTTAGATTAAACGTGATCCTTATAGAATGGACAAAATATGCTGAGATACTTTAAGACAAGTTCATTATAACTCCGATTTTAAGCAATGCCATTTCCTTCTTGCTCAGAAGGATTGTAGAATATTTTCAAAAAGTTTTATGGTAGACATTCAGGTGCTATTTCATGAATCATTGATATGGTGCATCATTCATACGTACATGAAATTTATGTAAAATCCATGAGTACAAATTTAATAGATTATGTATTATACATTATACAGGGACAGACAACTGAACTTACGGCCATTACAAAGCCCTTACATTAAATCAATGAGCTTACAACAACCCTTAAAATAAGTCAAGGCACATAAACAGGTAAGGGGTATGGGGCCCCCTTATGCCTTAATGCTCTGGGGAAACCTCTGTCTTGCTTTCAATAGCGCGAGCGTTCTGGAACTATGTGACTGGTACCCATCGTGTACTATCACATCACATTCATTTAATGTAGATGCAAATACCGGTGTCAAAACGTTTTGTGTCGGTAGCAGAACGCTCGCGCTATTGAACTTAGGGCTGGTTTGTATGTACATGTGTACATCATATAAATAAAAATGAATGACCCGTAAATCGTCTTGTTCTGAGACCTCAACATATTCTGCAAACATAACAAACATGCACAACAAACAAACAAAATCCATGCTTTATAAACACCAAACGAAACACAAAATGAATTCCATAATTATACACCAACCGAAGAGAAGACAGTATTATCTACACTACAAGGTGTAACAAAGTGCTGGCACAAGCTCCAAGGATTCACAACATCGAGTTGAAACGAATAATGAAAAGAGACAACATGACGGTCACAGAGACAACACGGTCTGCTAACCAGCCGACATGTGGACCGGTCCTCTTGACGTGATGAACACTGGCTTGTCGAGTGACGGGTCGAACATGTCGTCAGTGTCCTCTGTCTCACTGATGTCAGCGTCACTGCTGTCACTGCTGAAAATGCTGCCCAGTTTGTTAGTGATATTGTGAATGAAGTTCTCCGGTTCAGAGTCTGACTCGCCTTGTATACTACTGTGATGGCTAAGTGACCCTGAAATACAATTCTTGAAGGATGAAGGAGATGCTAGATTACAAGTACCAGGCACAAACACAAACATTCTCTGAAGGACTGTGCGCAGAATTCAGTTCTAATGGGTCCTCGCTCTCAGAACGATCGGTCATTAAACCTCAAGATATACACTTTAATAAACCGAGTTATTCAAACCTGCTTGACCGGCCACCCATATTAAGCAGCCACCTGTCTTAAAGGGTGACCATAATATTCTACCAAATCATCAATTTTAGTGCTTCATGACCTGTATTAAGTAGCCACCTGTCTTAAGAGGCCACATGTAGTTACTCCTTTAGGTGGTTGCTTAAGACAGGTTTGACTGTATATACACCATTACAGCTTCCATCTTAGTGAGATACATATACCCAGTACTGTGGCACGGTTGGATAAATCCCATGCCCAGCAGCCCAGGGTTACCAGATTTTGACTTCGCCACATATTGTTTTTGGTTAAAGGGCCTCTAATGCATTTGTCTAATGCTTTTAGTTAATTTGTTATTTGTTGGTTAGATGTGTAGTTTATAGCATGCCTATATTAAACAGCATTTATACGAAGGACTTTGGCTTAAAATACAAAGTTTGCTGTACAATGACTAATATAAATAGTTTTCACTAAACATGCAACTAAATTTATTTAAAGCAAGTGATATGCATATTTGCTTGTTATAGTTAAAAATGAACAAGTTATCCACATTTTTGCACCAATGCACTTAGTTAAGTTGCTTTCCACACCTTGTTAGTACGACAGTGATAAATAAGTATAAATCATCAAAAGTCCATAAACACAGAGAAAACACGAGATGTTTGATTTGAACACAAAATCCCATCCCAACATACCAATCTGTCCACCCAATATGGCTCGAACACAAAACAACCTACATAGACACATATGATATCACATTTCACAACAGACTGCGAATAGATGACCTTAAAGAACATTGAATAGACAAGACAGTATCTATTGATGAGAACATGCACATCAAGTTTCAACTGAATTTCTTTGATGGTTCTGGTGTTAGAGTTATGGTATGAACATCACATACAAGTACGTACATGCATACATACAAATTTATGCTAAATGATCCTCTGAAAATGTTGACGTGTCTTGCTATATGAACAATGTTTGTTTGTTGGAGGTGAGGTTAATGATCGATCATATGGCATGGTACCGAGAAGCAAACTTTGTAAATGATGGGAACCATTCTATCAAAAGTTTCTATACCTTTGACACCAATAATTCTATTATTATCTCAAGAAAAACTCATCATCAGGAGTCTCCAGTGACATCATTCTGACTTTAGGCCAAAATTGTATTTAAAAATCGATAATACATGTATCACCAGATTTTTTTGTACCTTTTTCCCCTAACCCAAACCCGAGTCTTAACATTAACAACACAGTATTTCATATGGAAGGGAAGTGCGGTGCATGTTAACCCTATTTGAACGCTGACGTATAGCAAGACATTTCTGCATTTTGAGACGGTCCCTAAGTCTCCATTTTTCCTTTTCAAAAGATGGAGATGCAATCTAGTGACGACATTATACAACATAAAATACCCATGCTGCTCTCACGGCTAAGTCGAGATTTCCTCAGAGATCGGCGTCGAATGACCGTCATGTCAGATGCGACGTCTGAATCTGTCTCGGAGCTGCTGGATCTGATACGCGCCTTGTGCATCAAGTTCTGAACCTCATTCTGGAGGCCGTCGGGAATATCGAGGTCACAGTCATTGTAGTTACACGCCATTGGAAATCCCTTCGTTCTCACAACCTGGTGTTAAATTATGTTTTATTTAACTCATATATTAGATATTAACATTATTTTAAATATTAATGTAAAATTTATGACCAGGATCAGAAACTAAGCAGCGATGCAGTAGTTGGGGTCTGAAAACATTGGTTTACAAATTAGCCTTTATGGGGTATTTTATTCATACAATACTACAATATTCTAAATACATGTGTAACGATGCATTATAGTAAGTTGTATTATTAGATGAATGTCTGTAAGTTTGTTCGTTTGTCCTGTAAAGTGTTTGTAATGTTAATAAAATAATAATAATAATTTGCTATCATGTTCCGCATATCTTTCATTTTCACGATTTTCGCATTTGTTATTTAACTGCAAAAATTATGATCTCCCGAATAATTATTAGCAATAATAACCACTTAAAAGGTAGCAATGGTGTTTTTACAGGGCAAAAATTACGTATCACTAGTTGGTCGCAAATATTACCTGTTTTACAAACACAAAAAATTACATATCGCTAGTTGGTTGCAAATATTACCCATTTTCTGGGGACAATAAAATATTTTGAAGTGAAAAAAGAAAAATGTATATTGATAGTAGAATATACATGTAGGTGTTGAATTGTAATATCAACTGTGAACACACGCGTACCTTGATGAGGACCTCCCATGGTCTGTACACTCCTTCCTTGTCCATCACGGGTTCAAGAAGCGGCTCCCACACATCCAGCTTCTCATTGAAGTAAAACATTTCCATGTGGAACTCACCTTCAATGTGCAGCTGGAATCAAAATAAACATCGTTTTACATTTATTATTTTAAGGTCTTTTTTTTTGGTAAAAATGACAGACTTCTGCAGAATTGTGGCTATGGACCTGTACAGTCCCTGATATAGGCCCATAGCCAGGATTTTGAGAGTGGGGGGGGGGGAGGGGGCGTTTAGGCTTATGGAGAGACACAAAGTGCCTCACACGAGGGTGCAATATAAAAAAAAATATGTCAATATTAAAAAAAATATGTCAGCAGTGGTGGGCTGGGGGTCGACTGACCCAACCCCCACATTGGCTATGGGCCTGTGATATTGACAAAGCAGTGTTTGAAATTGGAGATATAGCTTTGATTTGATAGTCAGAGATTCACCCAAGGAAGGGTGATCGAACTATATGCTGCATTTCAATTGTCTTGTGTTTATTATGATCACAACTTTTCCAGTCGTAAATCTCATTTAACTAACATCGAAAGTGGAGAACTTGATGATGAAAAGCTGTCTCCTTTTTCACGACGTGAGATTTGAGATTGCATCAAATTCATACATCATCAAGGGAATTAAGGTACATAACTAGTCTGATCATAGACATCATGGAAGCAAACATCACTAATATAAAAACCACAGACAATTACTGCCATTAGCAGAAAAACATAACGTAAAAAATATCTCAAATACAAACCTTTTGAGTCCAGTCAGCAATTTTCCCTTCTAGCGAAGTCTTGAGACAAATGATGGGCACATGTACGTCAAGGTTCTCCACAGCAAACATGGCATTCAACTCCTCTATGTCAATCTTCAGCCTTTCCTTGTACACAGTGGGCTGTTTCAGACGGCAGTTGATGTCCATGTGGTCAACTGTGATCAACAATAATAACAATTTATTACCCAAGAGGGCAAGCATAACCGGGGAAATATAAATCATATTTTCTAAGTGAGAAATATCACTACATTGGTATAACGTGTCATCTGATTGGGTTGTCAAAACCATTCCAGCCACTGACGACAACGTTATTAAAATATGACGTAAAAAATTATGAGCATGACGTCACACATACTTTTCGTCTTCTTCATTTTCAGCGTTACATCAACATGAAATTTGTTTTGAAAAGCGTTTAACAATGAAATGTCTGGAGTAATAAATAAAATATTAAACTCGCTACCCAGTATTATCAAGTTTACGTCCCTCGTGAAATAAATTTCATTTTAGTCACTCGCTAATGCTCGTGACAAATGAAAATGATCTCACTTGGGACGTAAACTTGATACTACAGGGTAGCTCGTTTAATATCCTCTATATACTGGTAATGGATATACATAATTATACTGATAATGGATATATACATCTATACTGCTAATTAAATCAATAAGTAAGTCAATGCTAACTTTAATACAAGTCAATGTTAAAGGGACAGTCCCGACTTAAGACCAGTGATACCGTGTATGTGTGCGTCTTATACTACTAATATTTGCTTCATTCCGTAAAGATTTATTTTATTATTTAATTAATTTTGTTATGATATAACCTGACTTGCATTCCGGTAGGACTTGCTGTATGAGCCAGACATGTTACAAACAGCATTAAATGCGTACTTTCGGTGGCACTCGTGTTCAAACTCTGGACTGTCCCTTTAATTTTAATAAGAAGAAATGCTCGATTTGCAAAATACTTTCAAACTCGGGATCATGGCTCATAATAGCATTATAAGTAAATGTTGCAATGTACTTGTATTTACAGTGGTACACTCTACCTGAAAATGGACCCCAGTACAGACTCCGCTTATGCATTTGCCTTTCGGATGATATTTGACTCTGGTAACAGACGCTATAAAGTAGCTTTCATGACGTATTCACCTCAACCCAATCACTATTTGTCTGCAACCTTTTTAAAGAAATTCCCGTTTCGTTCAGAAGTATGGTTCGAATTGAATATGAAATACAACGATGGGTTGATCGAGGTAACGTACATGTAGCAGTTAGTACGAGAAAACTGACTAACAAGGGTCTAGATGAACCATTTGGTTGGATGGACGTCTGTTAGCCTAATGTCCATCTAGACCTTAAGCTTGTTAATAAGTTTTCTCGGACTACATAGCAAGTTATATATTTTAAGTGAATAGAATTATCGGCATTTTTATGAATGAATGAATGTTTAACCTAATTATGTATATACATGTACATGTATATCTATATTTCTACACGTATTTTGTTCCGGTTTTTCAAAATGTTATACATGTGGTAGCTGAATTAATGTGTACTTTTGTCTAAACTAATTTGTATGGTATACCAAGAAAGTAAATGCTAGCTTAATAAACAAAAATGCTCTATTATGGCCAGATTTATGTTACAAATAGCATTAGCTGCAGAAAAACGGTGGTATCCGTCTTCAAAAGTATATAGGCACTGTTCCTTTAATGACAACATGGTTAATCAGTTACCAATTTGATTGCTAATATTGTTACAGGTCTATGTTGATGGATCGCTACTGTACACGTATATCGAAGACACGGACCTATCGATGAACAAAGTGAACTATTTCAACATGACTGGTGCTTTTTACGTAGATAGTGTCAAATTCATATATTAAGATGAAAATAAAGAGGTCTGTCTATTCTCTGCCATCGAGCTATTGAATTTAAATTTAAATGAGGGGCCTGTTTCACAAAACATCGTAAGTCTAGTTTACGACTAGTTGTGGACGTAAACGTAAGTAGAGAAAGTTCGATCGCTAACTGTTAGTGATATACAACTATTGTTAGTAGCTGAGACGTCATGGGTTTTTGGTCATTTGTGGCGTATTATCCGAGGATGCTATTCATTCTTGG
>JAULBR010072439.1:0-14057 GCA_032355825.1 Melanodrymia aurantiaca
GGGTCGCACACGATGCGATTTTACTGCGTTCGTACATATGCGCTTTTTAACGCAAGACGCCTGCGTTAAAAAACGCTTGTCTGCACCGGGCATAAAGAAACAAGACCATTTTGCGTATAAACTGCCTTCATTTTGTCGTCACGTGATCGCGATTTTCGCGCCAAAGTGGTGAGTGATCCTCTAAGAATTTTCGAAAATGTTATTATTTTTTTGTTCTGGGCGTTTTCATGACTATTAACGCATGCTTTTAATTCTATTTTGAAGCAGTCTACATGGTGCAATCAGACCGTTGGAAATATTATAATGATTTATATCCATTAATGTGACAACATATTCAGAAATCTATCCATTATCCTTTACACAGTGTAAACATGTATTTATATCGTCATTAAATGTGTTATTAATGTACGTTCTAGCGAGATACTATTTACTACAAGACCAGGAATCCAAGATATTCAATATTATTTGAAACATCTTCATTTCTGGGTTTTATCATTAATGTTACAACGGATTTAGAAATCTCTATCATATAATTATATACATAACGTAATGTAAATGCAGTACATGTAGTTTCATTAATTGTCTTTGTTGTACGTCATGAGTATTTATATAATGTTATACACAAGACGTCCAAATCATAGTAAATGTTTTGTTAATCTGAAAGTTAATGTAATACAATTATTCTATTAAATACTAGCTGTGAGTGTGCACGTGTGTACACGTATGTTATATAATAGTAGTTATATTATATGCTTATACAAATGCCAATGACCTGTTTTTGTTCGTACGCCCGTCCTTGCCTTGGCAGTCACAATGCTATGCTGGTGAATATGGAAGCATTATCATTTACATAATTTACATCTTCAATTAATTCAATCAATGATATTTATATCCATATTATTTATGAGTTTTATACATAAATATAATGAAATCTAGTAGAAATATGTGTTATTTCGGTGACATAATTATATACATCATAAATCTTTTACCATGGAGCATAATTTGTTCTTATCAATATTGATAGCAACATTATCTGAATAGTAAATCGGTAACTCAATCAAATTTTGAGAGTTTGAAGTGAATAATTTGCCTCACACAAAAGAAAATGTTCCACAATTTGATTGGTGGTTGTTAATTAATAATTATACAATGTATATAATTATGTACGAAAAACAATGTAAACCAAATACCTAAAACTGAGTATTTGATATGTGTTTATGAAAATGAAATGCTACTTGATTCCCTAACTTCTAACATTGCATGTTTTCACTATACGCTTTATTTATAATATGTTTCAGTATTATAACACTGTGTTAATTTATAGATACCGTATCGACATGCCCTGTGCTTGATCCTTAATCAGGGTGGAGATATCCCAACCCATTGGGCACAGATCGCTACCAAATAACACTAGGGCCTACGCAGTTTCATTGACACCTTCATATTGATTCCTACTGATACCTACTGATTCCTACCGATTCCTACTTGGGTGGAGTGTTTTATAAGTGTATTCCATCACGACTTTCTCAAAAACTCCCACTCTCTTGTGCAAAGATTCTGGTCTTTGATGCGATACATTTTTTTGGATTAAGTCAATAATATTTTGTTTTAGCAAATCGATACGAGTAAAATATCTTTAGAGCATTTTGTTCTTGGTTGTTTAGCTTGCATGAAAAATGCCTTAATCTGAACAATGTTTAACAAATATGGATAAGATATTAATTTATTAATTATTGTTAGTCATTTACCAAAATGCGTAGACAAACGTTTTTACAAGGTGAACCCTGCTGAGACATAACGATTTAAGGCCAAGACGCAGATCCATAATTAGTGAGTTGTCGTAATTTGGGCAAACTATGTTCCAGTAAATCAAAATATCTATCGTGTTTGATAATTTCAGCCGCGTGTGGTAATAACCTCTCGAGTACGGTGGACAAAGCTATCTGCTTTTGAAGCTAGCCAATGAAAGCCTATTCTCTTCTCAGATTATTTAAAAATGAGTATCACAAGTCAACTAGTTAATGTTGCAAGGCTTCAGGAGTATGCTCTTGGCTTTCGTTTGCGGCTAGATGTTCATTGGGGGTAAATACACACGAATGAATTTGGTTGAAGCTTATTGCTTCTATGTGTGATGAACTTTACCCATATACAACAGCGCTGTAGCTCTAGAATTAGCGTTCATCTCTACAACATAGTATAATGCTTTCAGTTGATGGGCTGTATAGTGATTGGTCTGCTTGGAGCACGTGCACGGCCACGTGTGGTGGCGGCACTCAGTGGCACAATCGCACGTGCAAGGGACCTTTCTATGATGGCAAACCGTGCCAGGGTTCGGCCAATGAGACGCAGGATTGCAACACACAGCCATGCCCAAGTAAGTTCTACCATATTAATACAATGATTAATAATTATCTTAACAATTATTGTGTATATAATTTTATGTAATATTTCAATAGATATATAGAGAAACCGATACAGAGAGGTGTGGGAGAATCGGGTTTTTTATTTATTATTGCCTGGTTCATTCGGTGCTTTTCAACCGAGGCGTGTTCAGGATGGCGAAAACTCGCGAATAATTTGACTGGTGCTAATTGTGTTCTATCATATCACATTCATTTAATGTTAGGTGCAAATACCAGTCTAGCGAGTACTCGCTGCTAGCGTTCTAGTTGGATTTTGCTACATCTATGCTTTTGCTTATAAATATTATAACAACGATCTCTTATTTTCCATAAAAAACATTAATTGATCTCTGTAGTGGAGCCGTGTGTTTTTGTTATGTGTTTTCATTGTACTATATGTTCATGTTGTTTGTGTATAAAAGTAAATACTTTACAAATATTGACATAGTCTTTTTCAAATTCTCCTTTAAACGGTTTTCTAGAATATATTATTAAACTGTTCAAATGAAAATATAAAATAATCCCCATGAGTTCATTATAATGGGTAAAATATTTAATGTATCACTTGTCTTTTACAACTAAAGTTTCTTTGACTAACAAAATTATTTGAGAAGTATTATCATTTAACATTTAAAAATTTAAACCCAATAATACATTTTCCTACTATAAAAGTAGAACCCGGTACCAATAATGATTATGTTTGTACGATAAGGCAGCACATTTGATTTCAGTTGATGGAGTTTACAGTGTTTGGTCCAAGTGGGACACGTGCACTGTCACGTGCGGGGGTGGCACCCAATCACGAAGTAGAGCGTGTAAAAAGCCACAATATGGCGGCCGTGACTGTCAGGGATCCGCAGACGATTCGCAAGATTGCAATACTCATGAATGCCCTGGTTGGTCAATCCAAGCATGGTTCTTCCTTTATGTTATACTAATTCAATGGTTGCAACGATTCAGCATATACCATAAAGGATACAACATGTGATACAGACATTTATTCATGAATTCTGTTTCAATTAAAATTGGACATTAAAGACGCAATGCCTGGTTTTAAGACGAATGCCACTGTGCATGCGCAGCTAATGCTATTTGTAACATACTTCAGACTAATGGAACATAACAAAATTTTGTTTAGAGTTAAAATTAACATTTACTTACATCTAATTGCTTACAATATCAATTTATGTACATTATACACAATGTGTTTTTGACCATCAAAATTGTTACAATAGCTTAACATGTACTTTTGCATAAAATAATTTGTCTCGTGACACATTATTGTAGATAAACGTTCAAGGACTATGTTGAGCTACTATAAAGGCATTGTATATACACATATTATTAATTATTGTAAGCAATAAGATGTAAGTAAATGTTAATTTTAATAATAAAAAATGCTCCATGAGCCGGAATTATATTACTAACAGCATTAGATGCGTAAGCATGGCGACATAGGTAATAAAACCAGGCATTGCGCCTATAATAATGTTCATGATTTACGAACATAAAACACTGATATGGCAAATACTTATAATTTACACGATTGCCCATTTGCTAAATCTTGATACGTAAACAAATTTATAATAACTTGAAAAATAAACAAAGATAAAGTTTGTTTGTTTAACGACACCACTGGAAACACATTGATTTTTAATCAGCGGTTACTGGATATCAAACTCACGGTTATATCGACACTTGGTCAGAGGAAACCCGCTGCCGCCACATAGGCTACTCTTCGAATAACAGCAAGGGATCTGTCCCATAGACAGGATAGCGCACACCACAGCCTTTGATAGCCCAGTTGTGTTCACTCGTTGACACAGGACATAACCCAACAGGTCCCCTGAGGAGGATCGAACCTTCGACCCACCGAACCGCAGGCGGACTCTTTACCGCTGGACTACTAAAAAATATGAAGATTAAAATCTTAAAAATTAATTTTAATGATTATCCAATTGTGCATTCATTTCAGTGTGTGAACCAGACCTGTTCTCGTGGAATCCGAGAAAGTATCCATCTCCTTATGCACAATTTGTTTTTTAAAATTGATATTGAAGGTTCACTTTTAGAACAGCCCGCACCCTATACAGAGAATCCTTGGTGTACGTTCCTGTACGCGTTGTGTGGATAAGGATAGCAATAGACCTTCATCAACACCTGGTGTCATTACTGTCTTGACAGTGATTCGACACTTGTTAATAAAGTTTATCGAAAATGTCCCAGTCGA
Organism: Melanodrymia aurantiaca; assembly: GCA_032355825.1. Lineage (NCBI taxonomy): Eukaryota > Metazoa > Mollusca > Gastropoda > Neomphalida > Peltospiridae > Melanodrymia > Melanodrymia aurantiaca. The sequence goes on from JAULBR010072439.1 coordinate 4,633, forward strand.
ACTTTGTCAAATGTATGCCGCACATAAAATACTAAATAAAATCAGTTACCAATGGAATAGAAAACGTTATGAGTATTAAAGGCACACTCTAGTTTTAAGACGTATACCACTATACGTACACATCTAATGTTATATGTAATATAAAGTCCTGGCTAACAGAGCTTTTTAAAATTAAAATCAACCTTTACTTGCATTTTATTACTTACAATATCAACTTAGTTATGTATGTCCAACCCGTGTTCAATATGGTTCTTGGACTCTCGCTTACAATAATTTAAAAAGCTACAAAGTATTTTAGATAAAAGTGCACATGAAGCTACTATAACAATAATATTTTGGATGACGAAAAACACATAGGATATACATATATTAATATTTAAGCAATGACATGTAAGTAAATGTTAATTTTAATAACCAGAAACATGTTACATCTTCAAACTCGAGAGTATGCCTTTTATTTAAAGTAAAGGCAAAACAGGCTGTATCACTGATGTATCATAAGGGGAGGCCACTCTTTAAGTACATTGCGATGAATCGTTTCATCCTTGGAGGATAGCGTGATTTTCTTTTCCACTGACTGTTTGCATTTCTTGGCTTTTGTTACATAGTTATTCCGCATGCTATAATACTATGCCAAATTGTGGCATTTATTGTAGTTTTAAATTGGAACTATTTCTAAAATATAATTGTTTGAAATCACATAATTATTTTGTTAAACTTTGATGTCATAAAAAGCTCAAATATTTGTTTCGTGTACTCCAATTTGTCTTATTGTCCGTGTTTGTATTTTTGTTTATTCATTGGTGGGTTGCTTGTTTAAATATTTGTAAATCTGTCTGTCTGCCTGTCGGTCTGTCTGTCTGTACGTGTATTTATACATAAGTTTTATGTCACCGCTACAGGTTTAACATGGGTTGTTTTCTAATATCATTCGTCTTATAAAGATAGTCACACATTGTTATCAAGTGTTAGTAGCTAACGTATGGTAATGACGGAATGAAGTCCACGGAAAGAACTAGTGGACCACAGCTGGTATAATATAAACCGTGGTTTGTGCTATCCTGTAGAGCACATAAAGTATCCATTGATTCTTATCAAATAGAAATAGCGGGTTTCCTCTCTCATACTGAATTCTGGCGAAACATGGCAGAATAGCCAACTAACTATGCCCATATTAATGTTTTTAAAAGGGATGATTTATGTACATTATGTTTCTTTGGTGCTAGTGTTGACTATGCATGATGATAACATCAATACCGACGTTTTACTGTTTATGCTTTTTGAGCGCTGGCGTGTCCGCCGCTAAAACTAGAATAATTATAATAATGCTTATCGCTTTCGAAAATGAAGAGATCACTGCTATATATTGTTAAAACTAACATTGCTACGCATGGTTGTGTGATCGTCTGCAGTGTTAATATTATGCTCATAGGCGTATGAGTCAAGGGGTCTGGGAGGGAAGGCAACCTTACCGCTAGAACATTTAGCATGTTTTCATAGCAACATTAAAAAAAAAAAATCAATATTAGTGTGAGAATTAAATATTTTAATTTGTTTTAGGACAGACTGAAAAATAATTTTCATTGCAAATTCTTTTTAAATTAGGACAGTTTTCGGGGCAAATGTTTTCTCATACCACCACCTCACTCCCTTTCCCAGCCCCCATAATATGCCATCGCATACGCCTATGGCTGGTTAGAGTTGTTTGTGTCGTACATATAATCAATCACACACCATAGGGGCGGATAGAGGATTTATAAACGGTGGGGTACCAGTATAAACACAATAAGACCATGTTCCAAATTTTTTTACAAATAATCTACTAAATAAAGGGAAGGCCCCTTGCCCCCACTACATCCGCTCCTGGACTACACCCATGGCAGCTTTATGGCTACAGTTGCAGTTAATGTTGCATCATATACAACGTAATAACCCAGTTGCACGTTTTAGTCTAACACATTACTAATAACATTTTATTATTTATCATTTATTGAACAGAAATATACTTTTAAAATACTTTCAAAATAATCAATTTATTTTAAGAATTATATACACTTCAAATTTCGATTCAATTGATACGATAACTCCACTATTGTTTGTAAAATATGTATTGGATTGAATTTATTTACGTGAACAGTTTTATTCCCATGGAAAATATGAATATTAAATGTACCGCAAGCATGTAGGCATGTAGGCATGTATATATTTATTTATTATATATAAGGACTAAAATTAATAAACAAACACAATAATGTCATGCATTTAAAGTGATCACGTCATATGATGTAATACATATGAACACCCAACACAGAGCGTGTAGGCAGTAATAAACAACCTGATTGCAACCAATAAACATTAAAGTTATTCTTTCTTACAGTTGACGGAGTGTGGTATTCCTGGTCCGGTTGGGGAACGTGTAACGTCACGTGCGGCGGTGGAGCAAGGGAGAGAACTCGCCAGTGTGATTCACCCAAATATGGCGGCAAGGATTGTGTGGGCGTCTCGTCGGAGTATTTGGTTTGCAACGAGAATCTGTGTCCTAGTAAGAGGATAGTCACTTGTATTTAGATATGTCTTTGTACGTCATATCGTATGTTGTACAAGTGTATGCGGTGTTTGTTGTCTTTCGAAGTTATTTAAATTATTCAAAATAGGGTTTATTTTTTTCGTTTCTATAAAAAAAAAATTAATATAGTTTTATGTCAGTAATAAACTTTATTAACAGAATTTATTTGTGTTCAAATCAGATTTTATTTTTCTGCCATGTTCAACCAAAGCAATGATAACTACAAAAACACACTGCATGCCCAAATAAACATGTTATATTAGTGCCAGTATAATTATGCATATGCCATTGTTTATATTCTTATATATAGTTTTCGTTAATATTGTCAACGCTGTTGCCAATTACAATTAATCCAATAAAGACTGCATCACGTATTTTACACATAATATAATTAGTATGTATATTGAAATAATCGCACTGGTGACAAACACTGGTGTTTGCATGTGTTGTAAATTTACAGGAAACACACAAATCCAAATGCCTCGTTTTATTATCACGATAACTTCTAACACTACGTCTCGTGCAAAAACATTTCAGTTGAATTTCACTTGCAATGTATATCTGTGGAATGTCTTAGTTTGCTCCAAATGTTTAGAAATAACCTAATAAAGAGACATTTACATGACTTCTGGATAGACGATTAGTGGCAGATAACGTTGATGATCTTCACCGATAATTTCAATAAAATGCGTTTTACGAATTATTTTACACGTATTAAGCTACAACTTTTGGTATCGTGACCTATATATATAGGGCCTACGTTAGTTTCTGATTTTATACATTAGATGATATTTTTACACAACGTGTATTTAGTTGCATGATTAAAGAGGATATTGCATTTACTATCAATGTGTAAATCGCATGTTTTTTTTTATATTTGTACATCCCTTTGCAGAAATATAATGTGCAATAAACTTTCAATGTTATACATCTCAATAGTACCGTGTACAATGTATATATTTCACATTTTAACTATAAAAAGTGAACTAACCATTTTACATTGTCGATCTCCATAGCACATCATAATTATTGCATGTTATATAATGCATGGCGTGGATTTTGATGTTGTATTTACTTGCAGAAATAAATCATGTGTAAGTCCTGGTAAATTTAATTTTTAATCGCCTACATTAATGAACTTCATGTTAGGTAGTAATACACGCAATTGAATAAGAAATACTTCTAACTGTTGTTTAATAAATTGTATTATAAATTCTTTCCTCTATTTGATTTTTATCACACATTTAATAACGTTTTTAAATTATAGAAATACAATACACTCACGAATTAAATACCTTAAATTCTTCTTAAGATGTTGTATCCACGTTATTTGATACCATGTTACTGCTTACCAATACTATTTACTAGCAGTGGACCTAAATGAAGGAGGTAAAGTAAAACAGTATTGTATATAATTATTGTAATATTAATAAGACAGTGTAGTCAGTCATGCATTTGATTGTAATACGATAAATATCTCTAGTGCCTAATTAATAACTTAATACATTCTTATAATACATTCAATGTTATTTTTTCTAAGTTTCTGTTAATTAAACCACACATTTAATGATACTATTTTTGTAAATGTTATCACAAATTTACATATTATTGAACATTTGTGTCACGTGTTTGACATTGCTGTATTAAAGCATACTTACACATACAAACATTATAGAAAGCACGAAAATATCGCTAAAGCCTATGTCATACACAAGCATATTTTGCTAAGATTATCTCTCTTGAAATAATATCATTTTCAAGTCATAATGTATTTGCTTTATATAATAACAACAAACCCACAGATAATACATTATGCCAAGCAGAAAAACGATTTATATTAACAATTATATAATGATTTGCATTTTACTCAAAACTAAAAGACATCTTTGTGTAAAATAGTCTATAATTATTATAGTATAAAATATAAATAATAAACTTAACATGCATGTATTCTCTTTGTCACAATATCGCTTGGACTTTGTGTTGTGCAGAGATACATGTTTAACTGTGTTATTCATATTAACGTTTTAGATGTAATGAAGCTTTGTCTCATATCGTCTGTTTATCTAAAACTTTAAAAAAAAAATAGTTCCAGGAGATTGGTTCCCATGGTTCCCATGGACGATTTGCTCTGTAACGTGCGGTGGCGGCACGCGCGAGCGAGACCGCGTGTGCGACATGACGTCATACGGAGATCTGACTGCCCCCTGTGATGGTGAGCTCAAGGAGATTGAAGATTGCCACACATTTTCATGTACCCCATATGGTAAGTGTTGTTTATACATGCAATGGATATTACAGGAACGGTCAGCCTTGAACCATGGCATAAAACGAGACGGGAACTAAAGAAACGCAAGGTTAAAACAAAACAAACTAGGAGAATCATATTACAAACGTAAATAAACACGTAAAAGATTGTTTTATATAAAAATATGTATATTTCATGGACATAATGATGATAACAAATGTAACATGAGAATAACCTACCATTTTATGACTCCGTATATCCAACAATGTTCATTTCGGCAAACAATGATTAAAAAACTACACTCAGTACACTTCCGCTGATTACAAAATTATCATGATGTCGGAAATCAAAATAAGCCGAATATGAGCAAATACAACATGTCCTGTATGGTGCTTTTAAAGATAGATAGAAATGTGTGCATTCTCAGGACAGTGTGTTAGAACCAGTTTTGGACATACACACATTAACATAGTAACATTCCACACATTAACATAGTAACATTCCACACATTAACATAGTAACATTCCACACATTAACATAGTAACATTCCGTTCCGCATCCTATTCAATCTTTCCCAAAATTATGACTGGCATTTAAAGTAGGAAAATGTTTCCTTTAAAAAAACACCATTTGTTGATTTGTTTCACATATCGAATGACAATCCTTTAGTTTGGATACTAACGATTATTGTTAGTTAACAAAATAAATAATGACCCAATGAACATAAGATATACAATGAACATACGTTGATTAAATAGCGCTACTATTTGCAGCGGCCACGTGTACGGAGTTGGGAGAACGCGGACTGACTATCAGCACGCTGGCCGACATCGACCCGTTCAAGAGTCCCGAGGCAAACCAAGAGCCCATCCTCGTGTACTGCGACATGGACTCAGACAATGGAATAGGAATTACTGTTATAGGTACGTCTTGTAGATCTCTTAAAGGGAGAATAGCACGTAGAAACACATTTATTTGTTTGAAAGATACGTACCAAAAGTATCAGTACTTATATAATTATACAGTTTAATTAATGGAAATTTGGTGTTTCCACAATTCGTAAATTTGTTTCATTGATGAACGAGTTGTCTTTCCCTGCCGGAAGTTGCACACAAAGCAGTCATGCAATTCCCGGTCTTCCGATGTGTACTAGATGGGTGCACTAGACAAGCGGGAGCGGTCAAACAAGCCACAACCAAAATGGATGTTAGTAACCAAATTTACAAACTAAGGGTTATTCAACAAACAGTGACTGTGCCTCATACATTTTGTACTTTGGCAATAAAGAAATGCAGCCGTGTACAAGTTTCAATTCGAACCAGAACTGACAGTGTACGAGATGGAAAATAAAACACCGACCAGCAATGCGACATGTGGCTTGTTTGGATTGTTAACTAAAACTTGTGTGCTACATTGTGGGCTAATTCCAGTTAAAATGTAATAAGTAGCGGGTTTTGTCTTCTACACTAACACTAACGTCTGTCCTGGATAGGCAGTCGACCGAACTGGGCAGCGTGTCCAAGACAAACGTTCTTATGTCTCAATTGGATATAAGCACGTACATTATTTATTATAACTAAACATTGTTTTAACAGGACATGATGCACAGAAGGAAGACTTGGTGGTTGGTTACGAGGGTGCTGGGGAGTACCAACTGATGATCAACTACAATGTGACACTGGAAGAAGCCATTGCTATCATCGACAACTCTGCGTCATGCAAGCAGTTCATCAGCTGGAAATGTAAGGCAGCCCTAATCCACAATCCTCACAGTTTGGACGGAAACAGCATAACGACTGGATGGAAGAACAGGACTATGCAGATAGCTGACTACTTTGGAGGTGCTAGTCCTGGTACTGGTAAATGTAAATGTGGCATGACGAATACCTGTTTCAACACCAGCATGCCCTGCAACTGCGACTCAAATGATGATGTATGGCGTGAGGATTCGGGCTACTTGACATTCAAGGATGATTTACCTGTTCGAGAATTCTTTGCTGGAGATACAGGTAAGTACATGATTCCTGTATCAGATTGCTTTTGATTTTCTCGTAATGTTATTCATTTTCCAATAAAAAGAATATTAGTTAGTTCGTTATAACTTGTTTACGTGCTTATATCCCATTAAGGTCGTACCACATTGGAAGTACACCTTCACATTGAGTCTTGTGGGGCACTAGCTCTGGGTTAAAGTCGGTAAAATGATTAAAAATACCATATGACACAAATGGGATTCGAACCCAGTACCTACCAGTCTTAAACCCAATGTGTCAACTACAAAGCTAAGGAGACCGATGATCTCGTTACTTGGTAAAGGGTAATGTGTTTTAACACCTTAATCCATCCAAAAGGATGTTGTAGAGGGCGCTGGAACTGAGAGTTCACTCTGGTAATGGTCAGACCACACTCTCAGTTCCAGAGGGAATGGGATTACTCGTAACTTATTGCCTATATTGTTCTCCCCAGACTGTTGATAACGATATTTTAATTAATAATGATTGATAACTTGTACTTTACATTGTTCTTTGTCTTGCTGCAGGTGCTGACTACGAGATTGGCAAATCGAGAGTTGGCAATTTAATTTGCAAGGGCGTCGCAAACTGACGCGCGCTGGCTGCGATCTTGGCGCTTCAAGACACCAGTCTCCAGTCCACCATGCTACCTACTAGATGTGTATCACCATATTCATTATTGCACGATCGATGACTTTAAACAGAATCACGTACCATTTTGGCGCGATAATCTGGATCAATTGACGACGGAATGAAGCTAGTTACACGCAAATAATTTTGAGTTGAAACGGAAGCGAAGACACTGTCCTTGTTTATCTACATAATTGCATGCATTCATTATATGATTATAAACATCAACAGAAATTTCCAAACGTCATTATATTACGTAAATTTGCTCTGTCTACGTCCTACGAACGGATCGCCAAAAAATGCAGCTGGATAGTTAGAACATATATAAGGCCACGCTATTGTCTGGAGATGCATCAGAGCGGAAACGTTTAGCGCGAAACGTTGTGATTGAGAGTGTTTAACTGTATTGTAGAAAGGCATTAAAACGAGTTACACAGTACGCTAATGCGAGATGTCTCGTGATCTGCACACCGTCTTCACTATATTCCTTCAATTCCTTTCTCTTATACTCCTCTATTCAGGTGTTGCTGGATCTGAGGCTGGCTACTATAAAATTGGCCCCATACTGTGCACCGGAAGAGATTATCCAAGAAACATGTAAACAGCATTCCTCATCGTTCGGCAAATATCTACAACTGTTCTATTTACTCAGTCTATGCACTATTGTCTACATCTTAGGTTTCACTTTTGTAAAGTTTGTTTGTTTAATAACACCCGTAGAACACATTGATTATGAATAAGCGGTTATATCGACACTTACCCCGGTAGTCAGTGAGGAAACCCGCTGCCGCCACATATGCTACTCTTGTTCGAATAACAGCAAGGGATCTTTTATTTGCACTTTCCCACATACAATAGAACATCTGTTTCATACCTTGATATTTGCATAGAAATTCAATATGACACTCCCCTCTACACATAGCTGTATGACAAAATGGATGATTTCAACTTTCCAATGGTGAACGTCCCTTTTATGACGAGAAATATTCAATCTGCTCAGGCTATGGGATCTACATATCGTAATGTCTGAGATACTTTACGGCATATGCATTACATTCAGATTTTAAGCAAGGCCATGTTCTTCTGGCTTAGAAGTTATTTCATCAGGGTTATACATTTTCAAAGTTTCGTGGTAGACATTCAAAGGCTATTTCACGATATGACGCAGATGATGATTGATGCAATACCTTACTTTGATCTGTGTTACGATTTGTATCGTTTTGATGAAGACGGCAAACAAACAATACGCCTGTACTTATGACGAGTTCTACCGGTGGGGCAGGATACGCTCACCTTTCGCAAATACGACTTTGTCATACTGTCCCTTCGATTCTGCCTTGTACAGAGATATGCATGTCAATGTTTTGTCGTTTAAATTTCAGTTATTTCTTTAATCATTATCGGCTGACAAAAAAACCCCAATATAATTCGCATAACCATAATTATACATTTTTATTACTTACCCTATATTTAATCAAATTGAAAATAAACAGTAAAGTTTTTGTTTTTTATTTATTGAACAAATTTTTATTATTGTGGTTATACGTTTGTGTAAAACATACGTTTAAGTCATCCCAAAATAACTATCTAAAGATTGTATCAGTATACTGAACCTTTTCATGTATAACATAACGCATTCACCTTAAAACAATTTCTACAAGTTATTAGTGTACCCTTTCTCTGATGTATGTTTTACGACAAATTATGGAATCTGAATCTTGTAAGTGAAGACATGGAGTTTGTACATGATTATCTAGATTTCATATGATTAATAATTAATCGCGTTAACCATTATTTTATCACATTTCTGTTACTGTGTTGCTTAATAAATTGATGTTGCAAATGAAAAACTGTGTTCTTAGTTGATAAAGGAGAACAGTGTGGTTATACACTGATTAGGGGATAATATCACTGTGTTTCGTTGTTCACTATAACGATTTATCACAAAATTTGGATTTAGGGACGAGAC
>JAULBR010072532.1:0-14056 GCA_032355825.1 Melanodrymia aurantiaca
CCCCCCCCCCACCCCAAGCCCCCCCCCCCCTAGATCCGCCTCTGAACAGCTTAGTCTTTTTATCGATTGAACCTTAATTGGATATAGGCACGTAAACGTTTACACCACACACTGTCATACAACAGATTAGTTTATAATATACATGTATATTATAATAGTATTAAATATATTATATAACATAATTATAATATTATATTCGACGCCAGTTTGATATTTTGCAACTATTTGCATTCGAGTGTTCTTGGCGCGAAGCTGAGGTGAATTACAAACTGTGGGAAATGCACACAATAACGAGCATGATCAAATGTTTTCTCAGGTATTATCCCCAATTTATGGAATTCATATGGCAACATGTGAACAAACACTGCCCTGATGATTGATTTGAATTCTTTTTCCGAACTTTATTCAATTGAATCGTCCACAGAGTACGCTGAGCAGCTGTGCATAAACCGGTATAAGTAGGCATTGTCCACAGAGCGGATACATCGCCAACAAACGACAGAGCACGTGCATAAGAATATGGGTGTTGCATATTCATAGAATCTTTGTATTAGCGGAATGTTTCTTATACAGATTCCCGTGGCGCACGTACATCAGCCTTTCATTAAAGTATCGGCTGGACAGTTATAGAACTTGATACAGGATTTCTCTAGCGCTGTCCAGATGCGGGTAGTATCCACGTGCTTGTGCATGCACGAACGAACGCATACCCGTTTTAGGTAAGATTTAGGTGCAACTATTATTTGAAAGACAATGCAAACAGCAACTATTATTTGAAAGACAATGCAAACAGCTGTCTCGAGATTCAACATTGAGAACCTGTGTCTCGAATATACTGGCTTTATTAAATATTTAGATCTAGTTATGTAGGCGGCGTCAGTGTGTCGTCTATACTTAGCTTCACTGACAGCAGTCAGTTCGATTTGTAATGCATTAACGTGGTTAACGACATGCCTTTCTCCTCGTATCATCGAGTTTCACGTCATGCTTGCTTGTTTGTGGAATGTTTTCTCTGGGTAATGTTTTGCCGACACGTGCGTGGGGGATGGGGTGGGGTGGGTGTTGATGTTCTGTCGAAACAAATATTGTTATTTATTATGTTTTTGTTCCTAACGTTTTACGTAATAAAGTTTTAAAATGTATACTGTGATCCTCGTCTCCACCCCTCTCATCAGCAACCCCTGTTCTGGCCAAGCGCATGCTTTGAACTTTATATTCATTAGAGTTTGGGCTTGAATAAGTTAATCGCGACTTGTTTACATCTAACTATTGTTATTTTTATCGTAGATAAACCCATGCACCGAGCGTGGTAATCATAAAGTGATCTATAATTATACATGATAAAGAAAACTTTTGTTCCTCACATATGGGCATGCTTTATCAAATTAAGATTTTATCGGATTATCTACGGGCACAATCGCCGCGGCTATTTCGGTACTTTGCTAACAGAACTTGCAAAGAATTGCTTTAAAGCATCAGCATTTAATCCCCCAGCTTCTATCTTTTATCGCGGCTGTATCCCAGTTACATCGATATGACAAGTCGTCAAATACAGCCACTGCCGGTCTCACAGATATGCAGTATTCCCAGCGAACATGTTTATCTCGTTTATCGTTTGCATGGCTCTACTGCTCACTTCCGCTATTTGTATTCACCGATAAACTATCAATATACCGTGCACGGAAATCAATGCAGTATGGCTAATAGCAAGTCGAAGGCGAAGGGAAAGAGAAAAGATCCACGACCATAGCATCTGGCAAATGGTCTATGCAAGGGTATTTTCGTAAGCAATTCTATTGTTGCATGATATTGGTATATCCAGTACATGATCGGAATCTGATTCTTGCAACCTTGACTAAAGATCACTAAAAGGAAATGATATCAAATGTTCACCAAAGATTAGTATCTCCCATTTCATAGAGAGCACCCGAAATAACCGAGTGTCAGTTCCATCAATCATTCCCATAACTGGAGTAGGCATTTTGATGACTAGCGGAGGAGCTCCTTCGATGGACAGAAGCATTTCAAGAGACAACATTGCAACGATTGATAATTATAGAATAGTCCATTGTAAAGTGCGGAATATGAAACACTAACATGTACTTCACTGACTACATGAATGTTTGCATCATTCACGTGCTGACCTTGCTTTGGGAAACTGTCGAGTGAAGGGAAATAATAGTTTATACACAGCTGTTGATTTATTATTTGCTGGGTGATCATTGATTAGTTGATTTTTGTTTGTTAATCTGTTACTTGATGCGACATTGCCTGCATGTGATCTGGAAGAGAATACCCAGTAAAGCATAGGAGTTATAATTGGCATCATCAACATCACATTGCTTATTGTACATACGCTTATAGGTATGAAACCATGACACCTCCTACGTGGAGGTTCAGCCACAAATATCCCAAGTTCCATTTCCAGTTTGTTTACGTTTGCATCGTCACCTCTGTCTGTGGTATGTCTACATCAACAGGTAGGATATATTTACTCCATTGATCCGCGCATTATGTTCAAAACGTCCGCATTATTTGTACAGCCGCTCACCAAGCTGCACAAACCCGCTGGCATCAGTTTTACGTAAGCATGGACAAGGCTGTTTAGCCGCTGTTGATGTAAGATAAGTCGCACGCAGCGTATTGCTTTCTTCTCATCAGACAATTATCATCAACCCAGTTGCTGCCTCTCTACTCGCTTACGAAAATAACTTCCCATATTATGACGCAATCTGTTTGTGATTAACTAAAACGGAGAAATCCGAAGATTCGTTTAGCGAACTCTATCCCTGTCATGATAAAATCGTAAAGTAACACGGTAGTAAGTAAGTAAGTAAGTGCAGCCTTACTGTATGTTATAACACGATTCTAAATTTCATGTTGTAAGGTAGGCAGATATATGTCAGGACGTATTGGAGAGTTTGTTGTGCATAACTCGATGCGCGCTCTCTTCCTGTTCTGTGACATAAATGTCATAATAGGAGATTATATGTTTTTATAAAGTAATAATTAACAGTTTTGATTGTCGTGATTTGGAATCATGATTAGAAAGTATTACATAGCAATTGGCGTAGCCGTTTGTTCACACATAAAATCTTCAAACTTCATCACATATGATTATGGAATAAGAGTGCTGCAGTGGTTGAAATTCGCATTTAGAAGAATTTAAGCTTTTTATTAGTATAGAACTAAACTAGTTTTGATTATAGTTTTACCATCTATTATTTTTTTAGGCGAGCGATTGCTCTCTCTCTCTTCTATAGGTTCGCGCAAATCAATGTACATGTGGTCGAGTTTTTACTGTAATCGAACTATTTTTGTCATCAGAACTGTCATGATACGTGATTGTTTTCGAACTTGAAATATAAAGTTTGTTCGTTTTTTAACCAGGCGTTATTGGATGTCAAACGCACGGTTATGTCGATACTTGGTAACAGAGAAAACACTGACGCCACATAGGTTACTCTTATCGAATAGCAGCAAGTGATATTTTATGTGCAATTTCTCACACACGCAGTCGTAAATCACTGGTTAGAACGGTCCCGCTGAGGAGGATCGATCCACCAACCTATTGAACGCCAGGCAGACGCTCTTGCGCTGAGCTATACCATGCTGTGACTCATTTGTTATACAGTCATGTATATTTAAACTTGTTACACTGACATGTGAACAAAAGCGACCTGAAAGCATGTCATTATTGTTGACGATCGTAACCACGATATACATAATCACCTGTCACTAGTGACCTCATTAACTAGTAACCTCGATAACGCTGATCGTGTTCGTGTGTGGGCTGCTAACCACACGCACCATGTGATATGCATAGGTGATAGTAGCTCATATCATAGTCCGCGTCATCAGTGATTTCACAAATCATTTTAAATTTAACAGTATACAGGAATGAAAATGACCTTTAAACAAATATTTATAATTATTATGTTATTATTATAGCTTCCTATTAAAACTTAAAACGACTACTTGATGACATGGGTTATATGTAATCTAAATATCAAAATATTCACATTGTCAAATACGTATCTCTACACAAAGCAGAGTCGAATGGAAATTATAAGGAAGTCGAAATGGCATGTTCTCACGAAAACTAAAGTAGTGAGAGTACTAGGTGTTTGCAAAAGAGCGAACCCTGTCTCATCAGTGGTACCCGTCATAGGAAAAAACATGTACCTTAATAGTTAGAACATTTCTAAGGTCACGTTATTGTCTGGCTATGCAGCAGAGCAGAAACGTTTGACACCAAACTTTCTGATTGGGGGTGGTGGCGGGTGGGGTGTCTAAATGCTCCATAATTATAGTACTGACATTTTTTCCAGAAAGTTATACACACACACTGTATGTTTCATAAACAAACTCGACGTCTGACATGCACCGAGCGTCCAATGAATTGAAATAATACTATACGTATAGCTTGTACTTCTAAGTTAAAGGGGAATCATTATTGTCTGCCACACAACCACACAAATAAAGTAATTACAACAGAACAGAACAGAACAGACTTTATTACACTCCGGCCATCCCACAATGGCATAGCACAAAGCATATACAATGACAAGAATGTACTAAGTAGTGAGTTGAAAGTCATATGCACGACTACCCAGTGCACACGCCATTGTGTCATGCTTATCTCAGGGAGCGCTTGGTGGACCAAACACATCTGGCACCAACAGCCAGTAGATCTACACTGGTGTTTGCATTGTATTCCGCCACAGATCGATGTGCACTCGATGTATCGACTGGTCACAAGCGGCCTGGAGATGGATGGCTTTCGGAATGCAGTTTGGAGCAAATTGACTCCATTGTGCAACTTGCCGCAGAGTGCAGCGTGTCACACACTTCCGACGATCAATCAGAGCGAACTCTTTATTTGGCTCCTTCCCGTTTGTCATTGATTTGTCCACAATAATATACTGGTAGCATCTTTTATGCTTGCTGATCTATTAAGAAGATCGTCTATATACTCGTAATACTAAAACTGGTGACATGCAGGTTCATTCACGTAAAAAAACTATTATTTAGACATCACACTATTTGAAGAAAAAAAACCATGTATCTAGTTTGATATTTCAATACATATATTATGATAGTGCTTGAAACTGATGAACATATTTAATTCTGTAATGTGAGAAGAAGTATTATTGAACTTGAAGGAACTCATTGTCAAGTGATGGACAAATAACCGTGTGCTGGAACTTGTGCCAGATCAAATTTATTGTTTGAGGACATAATAATTATTTCAAACGAAATACACTTGAGTGCAAATAGAAATTAACAATTTAGACGATCAAAGGAAATTCTGTTTGTTTGAAATCATGAGTTTTATGTAATTCTGTTTGAATGGAGATCTGTTGGCTTCGTTTCATCATGATTCTCCGATTGTAATCGTTTGTTTTATGTCCGTAATTTAGATTACGTGATGCTAAGACTTAATGACAAGGGAGAGAGGGAGAGAAATAGAGAGAGAGAGAGAGAGAGAGAGATGGCGAGAGATACCGAGAGAATAAGAGGAAGAGAGAAGGAGAGAGCAAAGGAGTGGTTGGACGGGAAGGCTGACAGTATGATTGTGTATGACCATAGAGCGATCGCGTATTAAGTATGCATCAATTTGGGTTATTTTCAGAAAATCTTAACGTGACGCTGATTTCAAGAGCACTAGATAAATTCTGTATTTTACAAAACAACCACACTTTCCTGGTGTTGAATACATTGTTCGTCTTTCCACCCCTAACTGTTAACTTTTCTCATATTGTTTAATCTCAGATGATTGACTGTTCTCGTGTTGTGTTTTCCAGCATGAACGTGTACTGACCAGCCTTGCTGATGCTGACCACGCCGTTTCCGTACATCTTTGACCTGCTGATGGCAGAGTTGAAGCTGGACCCCATCCTTCAAGCGTTCTGGGAGAGGTTTCCATGCCCTCCACCATGGAACACGGGGCTCTTAGAGAAGGTGAACTGGACCAACTGCATGGGTCCAAGTATCGGTCACCAGGTGAAATCACTTATGGTGGACAAGTGCAAATTTGATATTGAGTTTGAAGATGGTATTCCCATGGATAGTGGCGAGAGGCTGACATCACAGACATGTGCTACTCCTTGCAAGATAATGATAGCACTGGCGGGACTATTGGTGCTTATTGCAGTCCTAACGGCTGTAGTGTTCTTCAAATTCAGGTGAGAAATACTATGAATGCTATTAATACTGATTCCGAGACTATCATTGATAATGCAAAATCAATCTCATTTAGACTGTTATTTTTCATTATTGTCAGTGATCCATGACTGGTCTATCAAAGGCTGTGGTGTGTGCTATCCTGTTTGTTATTCGGTCAGACTAGCGGGTGTCCTCTCTGCAAAATTAATGTCGATAAAACGGGGCGTATGACGTCCATTAATGTCTTCTAGCAAAATTTAATAGCTTTATCTTTGATCTGTTATCAGGGTTTAGACTTAACGTTTGTGTCTTGAGACTAGACTGAAGTTTTGTAATCTCGAGGTCAGATTCAACATAAAACATTCGTTGGTACCAGGTAGCTTTTGTAACTGACATGACAAAACAGAACAAGAGGCCATTTTTCAATAGCATGCATTAATCACTAAAATCATCTGTACTACACTATTTGTATATTTATTTATTATAAATTCCAAACACCCACTACTCCACAAACAATGACCTTCAATAAATCTCCTTTAACAATAACATGTGGTATAAGAATCTGATAATTTTGACATTTGATTCAAAGAACACGTTCGTGAGGAATTCGGCGCAATTTTCAAAACTGATGTATCTCTATCGGGTGTAGGGTAATTATGCACCGGGCAAATGCTCACTGAACAATTGTTGTTCTCCGAATAATTGCTCATGCGAACACTCAGGTTAAGTTACTAAAACATATTAGTAAACAAATGTATAATATATTATTTTAAATTGTTTATAAAAGTTAACTGTCTCAATCAATTACTTAATTTTTTCATTAACCTACTCAAAGATTTCTCACACATAACAAAAGATTACAAGAATGGTTACAACCACCAACATATGAATCATATTAGCGCTAAGACAAACCATTCACAGAACGAGTAAAGCGGCAAACACTTGAGATGAAGGAACTGCATTGACGCCTTCGGAATTTATCCGTTGATGGTGTCAAAGGTGTTTGTGATTTTCTTCAGACTGTCGGCAACAGTATTTGATTAAATCATTGTGTCATTGTCTTCAGATATTGCTATTTAAATTGACGCATAAGTGGACATTGTGACAATCTTAACTTTCTTGACCATTTTCTTTATCACTGTTTATACGTGCATGTAGGTATTTATTGATATAAATATGACATACGTAGTATAATGTGTTTTTGTTTTACTTTTCAAATGACAATGCTAGAATATGTAAACCCACAGTGTAAAAAGTTGGTGAGGAATTGTCCATATTCTCACTTTTTTGATGAGTAACTGCCCACTGAGCATTTGTCCAGTGAGCAATTGTCCATATTCTCACTTATTTGGTGAGCAATTGTCCAGTGAGCATTTGTCCAGTGAGCAATTGTCCATATTCTCACTTATTTGGTGAGCAATTGTCCAGTGAGCATTTGTCTATACCCAATCTAGCCACAATCATACTATTGTTTTTGTCTATTTATAATTAAGTAATTTAATGAACAGATTTATGTATATGTAAAGTCTCCCTATGTACGTCTTCTGTACATTGCCATTTTTACGAGAAAACACCCTTACACCAAATAAATTGCTGTACGGAATATAATTAAAATCTCAGAAGATCCTGATGTCAAACAGACAACACGGAAGAGGTTGACACTGGACAAGACAACTTTCAGACATGTGAAACACGACACTTAACATCTTCGATTTCTCCACTTCG
Source organism: Melanodrymia aurantiaca (assembly GCA_032355825.1). Taxonomy (NCBI): domain Eukaryota; kingdom Metazoa; phylum Mollusca; class Gastropoda; order Neomphalida; family Peltospiridae; genus Melanodrymia; species Melanodrymia aurantiaca. The sequence continues at coordinate 7,894 of JAULBR010072532.1, forward strand.
AGTAGAATACCTGTCAGTTTCCATCAGTCTTGCTCGTTTCCTTCCCAAGTTGGATTATCTGCAGCATCTATTCCAGACATGCCGTCGATTGATCCCAGACCAGACACTGTTAATAAGGTCCAAGTGTGGTCGAATGAGCTGTGCCGGATAAAGCTTGATTAATGAACAACGCATCCCCACGTGGGATTTGAAGTTCTGAATTATGCATAAAGACGATAGCCATATTGCAGTGGTGAAAACGTCTTCATGCTTGTCTATAGGGTTCATTGCGGGTGGCTTAGTACATTGTGAGCAAAACGCAGATTAAAAAATCTCAGATCAATAGAAAGGTTAATAGTTTAGTTTACCATATGCACCATTATTATAGAGAATGTCAATCATGGGACAAAACGTAACACAACTTATTTGAATAATTAAAGAGACGACCAAACATGTAGGTCTATGCTTTGTTTTCGTTTGCTCATAATATATCTACAAAACAGTTGGATTCGACATTAGTTTTACCCGTCTAAACGTCAAAAGACGTAGCTCTGCACAAGACGCAGGCGACGGGTATACGAATAAAGTAATTGTAACATGCTCTTATGGATTGCAACCAAAGAAGCATTGATGTAAGATGTAACCTTTGTTCAGAAAATGTTGCTCATATATAATTTAAACGACAAAACTATTAACAGTGTCAAGTACGTATATCTATGTAACGTTCCATTGCACTTCGCAATCGCAACAAATGTAATCTCTATACTACTGTAATTTAATAATGTTGACAATGATAGATGAGAATACGTCAATTGATAAAGTGTTATCACAAGTTTACTATGACATCTGTGTTTTCCAGGAAAAAATAACGAATATTAATTTGATTTTAAATTATTTTTTACGTTTGAAGTAAGAATTGAATATTTATACATATACGTTCTTGAAAGTACACTGAAACTAAATGGAACATATGATAGACAACCAAACCAAATAAAAGTATAATAGGTATCAAAACTAAATCAGACATTTGCAACACTATCATTTGGTCTGTTTATTTTATTAGTGTCGAACAAACTATGTCAAGACTGAATTATTACAGAACTCCAAGTAATGAACCAACGTACATGGTTGGTCTTCAGATTCCCTTGCCGTTTCTTATGACATTAAATAATTATATTAATCTTTAGAATTGGTCTTTTACTGGCATATAGTTTATCTGTGAACACAGAGTCAACATAATTATATATCTGAAATTAGTGGAAGCAAATCCTTTTAGATCTTTCAAGATGATGTCTTTGTTATTACTGCCCTGAAGCCTTCGGTGATGTTTAAGTACAGTGATAAGCAGCATTTGGAAAGCCAGACGCACTGGAGGGTGTAATTATCATTGTTGGCACTATCATAATTATACATATTGACACACGCCTGGTGCAGGCCAAGTGTCACACGGAGTTCATCCCACAGTTTACTCTGTCAATATCGATACCAATCCAATGTGATAATACTTGTAGAGGCGCCGTTCTCTGTCATGTCAGCGTGGCTGTTCACGTATTGCACGTGATATTAATCTAATGATAGTTCGTTCACACATTCAAAGTACATGCATGGACTTAATGTTCAGACAATCTAATAGTATGTTTTCATTTTAAATTAAGTCTGTGTATGTTTTCATTTTAAATTAAGTCTGTGTATGTTTTCATTTTAATTAAGTCTGTTTAACACTAGTGACATAAGACAATCGAGTAAGCAATTGAATTTCTGGAAGAGGTCTACGGAATCGAAACGTTAAATGTACATAGACTCCTGAATTTTAACACTGATGTCACCGTACGTACGCGTCTAATGCTCTTTGTGGCTAGTACAATATTTTGTATGATTAAATTTAAATTTTACTTACATTTTCTAATCACAGTATCAATACATGCATATGTATATCCAATGCGTTTGTAAAGCTCAATATGGTCCTTGGACATTTGCCCACAAGGATTTAGTACGATACAAATAATTTTAGTCAAAAGCACAATTTGGATAACTTTTGATATTACTTGGTAAGTGTAGCCTATGTAGCGGCACCTGAATTCTTTTGAAATCATGAGATTTCTAAATGCCACAAATATGACGAAATGGACTAAAAAAGATCATGTATGTTCCATTATGTGCGTGTCTGGGGGTCTCCGAGCGAGTGTGTGAGGTTAGGTGCACAGTTAGTGCAAACAATTTAAGCGTCTTGAACTACTTTTTCACATGCTCTAGAATTACTGCCGTAAAGTAGATGCCTGGACGGATCTCAGCAGGTTTGATGGAAACCTAGCCTTACATGTAAAGAGATAAAACTGTTTTTGTCTATTTCAGAAGAAAGTCGAGCAAACCAGACAGTTGTGCCAGTCCTAGCCAAGAAACGGCGTTGAAACCGCATGAATCTAATAAATACTACACCAGTTGCCACTACGCTGCTTCGCCAGTAATTGGAAGACATGTGGAGGTACGTATCTCGATGCCAATACTTAATCAACCAACACGTAGAATTTAGCAATATATTATACAGCATATAATTTTATGCATTTTAATACAAATTCTTTCAATTCTTTATTTTGAAATCACATATTTTATACTTCAACATCATAACTATTTTTAATATTGTTCTATTTGTTTTCAGACAACTCTACGTGGAAATAAAATGGAAACCAGAGTGTTAAACGGAAGCTCTAAATACATGGATAATCTGTATACTACTGGCCTCCAGCAACCAGTTCCACTTAGTTATGCACCCGTTCAGAGGGAAGATATGTGCCTTCCCGTCAGCAACAGCTTTAATGCCAACTACAGGCGCTTACCAGAGGCGGAATACTCGTCATCCAGTGCAGCTAGTCAAGCCAATAGTGACAAGTCACCTATATACGAGTACATCGAAGATTCGGGAACAATTCAGAAGGACCGGAAGTCCCGTCAATCACGTGATCTGATGGGATTCTGTGATTGCGAGGAAACTGGTTATGGTAGTTCGGATACTTACAACAGTGAACGCACCACACAGACACTGCCAGTGAGACACTTCCACAGACAGAGACATAGCAGTGACAGAGACAGGAACCACTACTGCCAAGGCAGCAGCAGCAGCAGAAACAGTCCTGCCATGGACAGAAGCAGCAGTCCATGCTGTGTACAACGACCTGAACACTTCGATATTGATGATTCTAGTATGTCACGTGTTCCCAACACCAGACGAACCAGCAGAACTCGCAGACGACCCGGTTCAGGGTCAGAATCGGGGTCGATATACGAGGAAGGAAGATATAACTTTAGGGGAGAGGACCAAATAAGACCGATTCCTGCCTTGCATCCCCATTATTTCTGTCCTCCAGAGTTATCGTTTAGGTAACTGTGAGGATGTTTTATAACCAGTGTCTTTCACGCGGTGTGAGTCTTAATGTGTTCATTCTTGTGATGTGTTATCACACCATGTTGTATGTGGAGATGTGTTAGTATGTGGGAAATACACATAACAAGTTTAGTATGTGCGAAATACACATAAAAAGTTTAGTATGTGGGGAATACACGTAGGACGTTGTAATTCCGTTACATGTGTATTATACTGTGCTATGGCAATCATTTCAAAATTGTTGTCTGATATTCCAATGTGCATCATTTTGTTGTGCGAGGACATAATGTAAGTTTGATTTGTTAATGTCCTATTACTAGTGGTCTAGTAACATGAGTATATTATTTTATTATGGTGCTTTTGATTATTCATGTTAATGAGTCTATTCAAACATATCAGTGTGAGAAATACTGAAATATATTGTGTTTCAAGGAGCCTATGTAACTGTGTTCTGGCGACAATTTGTAAACGAGTATAAGCTTTATAATTATGCATTCTAACCAGTTGAAGTTGGACAATATATTCGTAAGACATAATACACACATTTACGTAATATATAGCAAGAATATGCAATGCACTTAAGCCTTATTCTCTACTGGAAGGATATTCTTTCTTCTTTTACTTTCTTAAATGCTGATATATTAGGTATCGTCAAATTGCCGACACATCTTTTATACGAATAATGGACGTAGTCACGTACGAGGGACGTGTTGTGTGTGTGTGTGTGTGTGTGTGTGTGTGTGCGTGTGCGTGCGTGCGTGTGTGTGTGGTGAGGTGGAGGATGGGGTGGGGTGTGAATTAGGCGTGTTAATCCCAGTAAACTAACTGGCGATACTTGTCGAAGATATGATGCGTCATTGACACAGATGATATTTGATACAATATCTTAGTTGGACCTGTTTTACGCCTCTTTATCGTTTCAATGAAGACAGAGGACAGACAGTATGGATATGCTAACGACCGGCGCTCATCGTTCACGAGCATCTAAGCCTTTTTATCACTGATTTGGCTGTGATTCGTGAATACATGCCATCTAGTCTCTGTTGCAATATCCCGCGACTCTGCCTTGTGCAGAGATACGCATTTGGTCCTATCAATATCTTGGCGTTTAGATTTCGCGTCTTAAAATCAACAGTTCTAATAAATATTGCTCCCTGTGGAAGAAGGCGTGGATCGTATACAAACAAGTTGTTCGTATAAAAGATGTGTTAGCGCTTTGAGACTACATAGACCAGTCTATATATGCAGTTGTGCCAACTAGTCGTAACTGGTTCCCGTTAGAATAACTTATAAAACATTTTGTTCACTGATATGCTGGACAATAATATGTAACAGTATTATTAAAATGAATTTGGTTTGCTTACAGTCTTACCTTAATCGATTAGTTTACATTGATGGACACTGTTTCCAGTAAGACGACACGTAAATGCTGCTGTGTAGGCCTCCAGGAAATGTATGATTGTAGAGAGTGATAGACTAATGGAAATAATTAAATGTGAATGAATTGTATGTGCGCAATTTACTCGATTCTTCATAAATAATTAATCAAAATGAGAATTTTATTACGATCAATACCGTATCTCTGTACAAGATAGTAAGGAGGGTTCGAGAAAGCCACGACGGATTTCTTATGAATCACTTGATGGTCCAGGGTGTTTTCTAATGTTACGTTCCATCCCACCCAAATGTTTTCGCAATCGTTAACACATCCTTTTGTTTCTAAGTACGTTGCTTTCACACAAAACGTTACGAAAACGTGTGTATATTATTTAAATTGCGCATTCTATTTGACTGAATAGCCAGTGATATGACAAGACACGGAATCTAAATGTCTGTTTTCAATCTTTCTGAAAGCTTTTAAGAGTTCGTGAATGTTATCATACTGATCAAAACAGCGTCAGTGCCAAACTTACACGCCATTGCTTAAAATGAAGATAACACATCTAGACTTTCCATTATAATTATGTCATGAGATCAAGAGTGAAGTTAAAAGGTATTTGAGATATCAGTAGTTCTGGACATACATTATAACTGATAGATCCGCCGTAACCATTATCCATAGACATAATTGGTTTGTCAGAATTGGATACGTTTAGATATCCATAGAATTCGAGATCAGGAGGCACGGAATTCCAGATATATAGAAGATATCTACGATTTTAGTGGATACGAATTTCCTCCGTGTTCCAGTGGTGTCGTTAAACAAACTAACTTTATCATTGTTACTTTATCCTAAACGTGGGTAAAGCACATTATATTAATTTTAACTTTTATTTTTTCTCTAGTATGAAATGAAGTATGTCAGACTAATTTTGTATTCGTGCTTTCAGGTAAAACATGGCACAAACAATCACAGTGGTATTTATATTATTATTTGTTACATAGTTACTGCATGTTAAGTTTTATATGGATGATCTATTGGAAAGCGATTGCACATGATCAACTGCTTTTCGTCTTAACACGCTCGTCTTGAAGACAATAAACGTACACATGTATTTAAAAACCACGTGCGTTCTGTTGTTTTTCTATTATAATTATAATTAACCTTCCTGTTAGTATTTAATCATTCCTTGTAACTGGTCATATTCTGCACCTTCGGAACAAATTGCCCGATTTCGTTTCCAGAGATATCCAGTATGACTCCTGAAAAGAATGTCTTAAGTTGCTGGCAATATTTTACCAACCATCCTTTGAATGATTGAGAAACACAGTTCTCTAGGCATGACATGTATTCTGCCCTGTCATGGCAAAAGGAAGCAAGTAACATTTTTCACGAAATGCACTTTTTTGGCTCATTGGCATAAG
>JAULBR010072619.1:0-14055 GCA_032355825.1 Melanodrymia aurantiaca
AAAATGGAAAACAACTTTTTTGTAAATTTGAGTTCATAATTAATCTAAAAATCCACATTTGCAAAAATCTACCCAAACTTTTTCACGAAATGACATAGCAGTATGTACTATACATCGGAAAATAACCACGTGTGTATTTTTAACCATACAACTAACGGAATAGAAACATTATTAACTCAACTAGAGCGTGTTTTAGTAAGAAGATCATGGTACACCAACCGTTTACTTGTTGTAAACGTCAAACTAAAATAATTAAACATTTATAACGAAACACGTGAAGAATATATTTATCAAAATTATTTATTGAAGCTCAAACATTTGAACAATCAATGGTAACAACACAAAGCCAGCTTTGTGGTTGAAGGCATCAATCAACAAAATAAGTCGCAAAACACCTGTATGAGTTTAACACTTGACTTATAGAGTGAAATCACATAAACAAACATCAATTTTAAATGTATTAAACTCGCGTCATATTGGTAAGCTCTCCAGATCCAGCTGGAATAACTTAGCTATTTTACACTAGTTTGATACACTTTAATATTATATCTATTAGATATATGTTTCAGATTGTATTTATGATATAACATGCCAATATAATAAGAAACTGCAAAACTATTCTGAGAGTTTGTACCGTAATGCCCTACAACCTAATATTGGCGTAAAACACAATATAATCCCAAAGTCTTAATCGCTGCGAGTTAAACTAAACAAATCAGCATATTGTTTTTTTCAATTTGTAACCATTAACATGTTTTTGTAATTAGCCAATCAAATAGCTTATCTTAGAAAGGATAATACTATTTCTGTGGACTAAGTGTGGAACATTAACTGGTTGAACTCAGACTACTTGTACCATAAATAACTCAATGGGTAAGCAACATTATATAAGTTAATAAATGAATAATAAATAGCACTTTGGATGAACGAAGCACTTATATTCAAGTTAAGAACAAACAAATAAAAACATCCTGAGTATCGCTTCCAATAAACCATCAAAATAGCAGAAAAAAGGCCGACTAATTTACCATCCAAGTGTATACTCGTAGTTTTAAAGACCAGCTTTAAAACTTATGAGTTCACTAAGGAGTATGCAGTTCACTGTAGCTGAAGTTCATGACATAACATACTGTCAGCCATTTTGGATACTACTTTCTACATTACAGTGAAGCAAATTACTTCTTTAAACAAATATTTATGGCATTAATTCGCTGTAACAGTATTAGCGTTTTTTTCTCTTTTCAAATTAGATGTGTTTATCAGATAAATAAGGTACATATGGTTAAAAACAAATTCATTATAATTTGATTGCAAGCATGTCGCCACTCACTGCTTTTACACCCAAGCGTTGAGGCATCTTTTGAATTAAAAATGAACCAGTCATCTTTTACTTTTCATCAGAATGCTTTCTTAAACTTAAAGTAAAAACACACTTTGAAGACATGCTTGCAGTCTATTAAAGACTATCGCAGAAAATAGTTAATCTTCCAGTCTGACAGACTTGATATATCAATAGTCACACAATAGCATGTAAGAAATATCGACTAAATGGTAAAAACAAAACACCCAATCAATATAGTTCATTTCATATGGCAAGCAAAAGCACAATAGATTTGTCGACCAGCGACGGACCAAAAGACGTGTTATGCTTTGCCACAATAACAAAACACAATAACCAATTGACTAATAACAACACTATAAGTGTCTATGATACGTGAGACTAATTGAACTACTTACAAAATGTATGAAACGATGATTATAATAAGTAATAAAATTATAATTATGACAATAGTGCAAGCCACGTTCACTGAACGCATTTTATGTTCAACGTAAATACAGTCAGAGCTAACCATGTACACGTAAGAAAGACACACATAATAAATAACTGTCCAGCAGTTGGCCTGTCTTACGCAGGAAAGCAAGGCACAGCACAGTTAAAAACAAAACATTTCATCTGTTTGTCTGTAAGCACAAGTACAGTCAACAACAATAACATCTCCACCTTGCTGTGCACATTACACAGCATGAAGTCTTTAATCAAATTAATATGTCTGACCTGCAGGAAACGAACGTTGCCCGTCCAGCGGGAAATGTCCAATATGGCCGACCAGCGGCAACTACCCTGGACCTACTGTCCGTAATGGGTAGACACATGGCAATATGCCATACATAACAAATTTTGTAAGAGACGCTTACACACTGATCCTACTGGGTTTCTTCTGTCAATGACGCAACACCTGAAAATACAAAGAGAGAAAAACTTAAAATATAATCAATTAGTTCATAATAAACAATCCTAAACGGTTGTTTGTTTAGTTACGCATGCACGCACGCACACACACAATGTCTTATAAGTTAAAGATGGTAAATGAAATGTATGCATTTTCGATGTTGGGCATGCCTATCCTAATATAACTATTCTACATGTTGTTGTACACACGTTTGAATACAATCATCCGTTATGTGATCAATTATATAGAAGTGTGTTGTTGGTCATTATTTGATCTAATTATTGAAGAATATCTAATCCGTAATACAGTTTGTAATAAATAATACAATACATTTGTTTCCAAATAGAAACGCTAATGTTTTCCTCTGTCAGCACATAGGTTAGGAGTGATGATAGCAGTTATTTGAAAACTATAATCGTTTAATTTTCCATTCAATATTTCTGCAAACTGGTGATTTTAGTTTATTTAGAAAGTTAATGATCCAATTAGTGATAAACAGTATGACACATGTAAAAGGTTGTTTTAATTACCTGTGACAGGTGTCAGTGAGGAGAGGAGCTTCTGAAGCTGGTATAACTCATCCACTTCATGGGCAATCTGGTTTGTCGGAGTCGAGTTTCTCCTGCAGAAACTTTCATTCATAGCCATTATCTCAATTGGATCTAAGATCATCTCTTCCAAGAAGTCTTCATTTTCCTCAGACAAATCGGACGTCAGCGACTGTGGAGAGTAATCTTGCCCAATGTAGTCTTGCCGTAACTGTGGTACGCTATCATACACACCGGAACCCTTGGTCAGAGCCAGCTGATCAATGGTCTTTGGGGTTGCATGACGCATAGTTGATTCAGGCAAAAGTGTTGTTTCGAGACACTCTCCGTTGAAATTATAGAAGAACTCTTCCAATTCCATAGTGTCGATGATAGGCAGATTCCGTTTGTTTTTGCAGGAGCTCGCAGGAATAGAGATTGGTTCGGATTTGCATACGACCATTGGCTTAATCTCATCATTTACAATGCGGACATTTGCGCAAGCATCACCATCTATCAGCAAGTCAAAGAAATCTTCAATATCTGTAGCATTGATTTCTGGCAGAATCTTCTTTTGTGGTTTGCAAGGCGATGGGTATGGCTTGTTTTCTAGTTTGACTTCGCACAACTGTGTTGTGTTAGCAAGTTTTGTAAGTTCTTCGAGGATAGATTCCGTCGGATATCTTGTTTTCATCGTTTCAATGCTGTCGCTTGTATACTTTTCATAATAAGGATTCGGTGATGAAACTGGCGATGGATCCGGCGTCAGATACGATTCTGGTAGAGAATTTACATCTGGAACAACCTGCTCCTGTTGAGAGTGTCGCAGAAATGTGGTTGGGCTCAGTGAGCTGTCAATCATGAGAGATTTTTGCAAGTTGGTTGTAGGCATACTGTAGTATCCCTGTGTCATGACTTGGGAATCTGACCAGTTAACAGAGCCAACTGCTGGTGTTGAAAACGAGCTGCTGAAACTCTCCACGTTTGTGATCATGCTGTCGCTGGAGGATACGAAACCGAAATTGCGACCATGATCATTATAAGACAGTCGCGACATCTTTGCAGGGCTGCACGGACCTTGAATTTTCCTCTTGAGCTTTTCCTTAGTCTGACAGGACGATCCACTTGATATGTGCTCACCTTGCCTCAACACTGGTTCAGAACATGATAAAAGGTTGTCGCTTTGACTTCGGCCATGGATCCCCATTGGTCCATTTGTTGTACTTCGAAGTCGACTTTGTAGCGGAAAGCCATTGGATGGCTGTAGCCATCGTGTTCCCATGTCCTGCGAGATGTTTGGGCAGGCTAAAGGCTGTGCCCACAGTTCGGCTCCTCGAGTTGGGTAGAAGTTAAACATTTGACTTTGAAGCTTCAGCTGATATGCTTCTTGTTCACTGAAATATAAATCAGACAATAAAATATTACATGTAACGATATGACATGAACACTACACTTTATCAATTTATTACCTCTCTCAGGTGTCAATGGAATAGTAATAGATCAAATCTGGCTTTAAAGAAATATAAGTGATGCATATGTTTTTTTTTAAATGTTACCGACTTCTACTAACTAAATATGTTTTAACAAGCAGAAATATTTTATACTGGTTTTTCGATACCAGCGTTTACAACACCACTATCCTTTCATTTGCATTGTTTTATTTGACTTAATTTCTGTAGTATTCTAAGTAGATGCATATATCTCGATATTATTTAACATGAATTGAAGATCAGACGATGTATTACTTGTATGTCTCTTATGTCACTGAACTAAAGTTTTGTTCTGTTCTGTCAGTATAAGGGCTGTTTTCTATCTCAATGCTTACTGACCTGATAACTTGATTGATGCAGACGATCACCGGTTCATCACTGTTGGCTACTAAAGCCTGTTTGACATGCATCACCAGATTCACCCAAAACACCGAGTTGTCGCTGTTGATCATACGAATAATGACCATGCATCCCATTTCATGGTTCGATCTAATTACTGAAAAGAGAATGTTCAATAATAATAACAACAAAAGGTATATAAATAACAGGTACAAAATAATTTACAAAGATAGTGATTTTTAAGTGTTGTTGTAACCACTATACGCAAATGATATTTATAATACAGATTGAACTATACTAGTATGCATTTGTATACAGAATAGTTGTATCTGAATGGCCCTCTATAGATAGATGGTCGTTATACGAAAGTCATAGCTATAGCAGATTACATTGTTTATGCGTAGTTTGACAATATTAACTTACGTAGCATGTGTTTTTCACGAGCTTCATTGATGTCCAATGGGTGTAGCATGTTGTACCATGATTGCTGAAACAGTTCGTCATTACTGCGACCCAGATGGTGTTCAGCACTGAAAGTTAGAGAGGCATAACGTCATAATACAGAAGCTATTAATTTTGCACAAACGAATCAATATTAATCCAGCAACTATTTATAGTTTATAGATTAAGAACGTTAGTGAATGACAAGACTTGGTCGAGTTTGATAAATGGTATTGATAATGTTCTGTTTAGAAAAACTATAAAATGGTTCCTTTATGCAAATTGTCTACGGCTTTACAGTAGTTTATGTGATAACTTTCAAAATGATTTATTATTATAGATAACTGGAAGGAATGAATTCATGTATTAATAAAAACAATGATGTTATGAGGAAAAGGTGAGTGCATAATATTTTGCTTTCCTCATTTTAGTGAAAACAACAAACTTGATAACTAAACTAAAAGATATGCTTATCGCTTGCACTTCTGTCGCAAATGCCTATTATCAGATTATACTTACGCATGAGTGACTTCGAGAAAGGTCATGTCAAGCTTGTGGATAGTCTTGTACACCATGGTGTTGTTTTGGATAAGATTCTCTTTCAAATCTGGGGTAATCAGTGGGCAACAGGTAGCCATGAACACATACTGTGGGTCGGACGAGGACTCATGGTCAGGTGCTACCGCGAAATGACCTTTCACGTACATAACCTGTCAATAACAAAAACAACACTAACATAAATATGACACTAACATAAGTATGTACATGTATATACATATAAACTTGTAAATATTTAATATTCATGCCAATGTTATTGGTACTAGTGCAGGATATGTTTTAATACATATTAATACTATGAACGAAGAACAAGAAATATGTTTGAATTTGAATTCAAAATCGCGTTTCCAAATCCACTGATGAAACTTTCTCTCAGTCTCAATTCGCAACCCTCCCACACAATTGACAAAAGCACCGAGAATGATGAAATTAGTGATTAAGGATGTACGACTGACAAGACAGAATGCTAATTTGGGAGAAATGTATATAATTATTGGTATCTAGTGCGTCAAGTGTATGACTAAGACATCTTGACAGTGGTAACTGCATCTCGACCACTTGTTCATCACTGATAAATTACCAACTTCCGGTGACATTAATTAAAAATAGGTCGCGAGCTATTTTCAAACACTTTCCATTCTAACTGAGCCAGCAGACCACACGTGACACATTCCTCTTAAATCATGTTGACACTTTCCATAGAGCTAGAGCGCCCCCGGGCCGCGGCATAGTTACTAGAAAGATTAAGTCACATCTGGTAAGATGGTGTTCTCAACAGCCCTACACGTTTAGACTCCTTATTCAAGTGCTATTATATTTTAATGAGGTAGCTTGCGTTCACATATGCACATAGTTAAACGTCGGTCGTTTCAACCGTAGTAATATAACTGAACGAGCCAACGACGTCGCTCCACAGTCCACCTGTTGGCATGGACACATCATGGATCGGCAATAACCCACATGCAGCTGTTCATATAGACTATTAAAATTATTGGCGTCAATGGCGTATTATGGAAATTACTGACGATATACCGTATACTAGTATTGTGCGCCTACATATGACAGAACCAACGAGTACAAACAACGACTTTACTAAACAAGACAGGTAACCAGCGACATTCCCGGGATACAATGCACGTGGAAAATATAAAACCCTTTTTTACCCAATCGAATTCTAATGTCCATCTGTTATCTGCATTAATGATAGATACATTGCCGTCTTGATGATTATAACGAGTGTGCATAAAATCGATTGTTGTAAGAAACTCCCATGCTGTTCACTAGTAATGTCATTATATTTGCATCTACAGATAGGTTGCGTACAATATCTAGATGCGTCGACAGACAATGCGAGATTGTCGACTTAATACAATTTGGTTCACTTTTGTTCGTCGACTGTTTTTCATTAGATATTTAATTTAGAGAGCGATTTAAAAGTATAATTCATGGCGAATAGTTGCTTTTCCTGAATCCCATTTAGATGTGTAGCTTTTACAATATATCTAACAGATAACGAAGTAAAAGTATCGAGAATTGGTTTATTTAATTCCATTTCCCACGCGAGAAACACCTGGTAACGCTTATTAATAAGCGCGGATCAAGGGGTGGGGTGTTCACGGAGTAATAGGGGTTTTTATACAACGTTTATATAGCATAGAGCTATGACTGTATTTAATAGCACAGTATACGTTAGTGACCTCAGTTATCACAGGACAGTAATAGCACAGGTACAGCCAACCGATGACATGGTGATATGTCACATATCAAGTCATCATTCATATTGTCATGCCAACGGGCGACAGAGCGTAACGTGAGAGGTTTCTGGAAACTGCTTAATCATGCAGTATTGTGGTAGTACAGTGTTGACACTTTATTTTGACACTGTATTCAAAGCTCTAAGACCACAAGTACAACGAGATGTACAGCAGGAACCACTGTGGATTGCATTAATCGAAACGTTTCGGTTATATTCGTGAGCGAATTAATTACGGGAACTGAAATATACGAAAAGTTACGATTGCTGCCATCCTATCACCAGCGTTACGATGTCAATCGAGCACCCAATGCACCCGGTAGTGTCACGAAACATTAAACTCAACGAATAGTTAGCGGCGTATTCTATCGAAAGTTTTCTGCATCCACTTAAAAATATTCGTTTTTGCCCAGAAAATTAACAAAATTATGCCAATGCCTGCATTTAAAACTAGCAACATTCAACAGTTCAAACAAATAAAAGCGAAATTAATGCGCAAACAAAGGTTAAACAAAAAGCTGGACATTAAATGTCGACTGTATAGACAGACTTTAAGCAAAGACATTTAACTTGTTAGACGCGACAGGCTGGTGACAGCGTGTATGTCATAAAGCGAGGAATCAAAGACAGTTGTCCCAGGGCGAAAGTCGAGCACAATGGCGTCTCCGTCGTTAACTAGCACAGAAAGACATTAATCTCTGTCGCTACTTGTTTTGCATCTCTTAACAAGAAATTCTAAAAATATATCTAGCAAACACTCGTCGTATTTAAGTGTCAACTCTTCTCCTTGCTGGCGGATGTCAAAAGGTGAAGCAATGGTATTCGCATAATCCCCATCCCACATAGTATGAAGAGGCACTCCCTTGGGGGGAATACCCCGCAATACCGGATGTATGTTTACAGTGATATATTTACTCTGGTATCAATGGTGGTCCAATCTATAACAGTTTTGGAAAGGACCGTCATATAAAACAGCGTGATCTGTGTCACAGAAAAACAGTTAACCAGTGGTCATGAAGCACGCGGTTTTATTAGGCCAGGTCCAAACCGTTATCCTGCCATAACATTTTAGAAAGGAGATTTATATTTGCATGCCCTGCTTCCTCCAACTCGACGTTTTTTTTATCTTATAGCAACATGTAAAATATAAATAATATATACTTTTATATAGACCTACAATAAAAATAATGTAACACATTATTTCTTTTACGGAACTCAATCATCTACAAGATCCGATAATTTAATTTAAATTGTGAACATTATATTAAAAACTTTATTGATTTTTGCTATTTTTAAATTTGATTTCACATATACGTTTATTATTTTTCTTTTTAACACCCTCGTCTAAATTTGGAGCTTGGCTTTTCAGAACTGCAGACGTCACTGATATTATACTGTTTGCCAAGGCGTATTATGATTAATGTTTACCTTGACGTCTCCAAAGCCCGCCTGTCTCTTCAAACTCCTCGACATATTCATACGACAGAAGAAGGCGACGTCCCGCGTCGTGTCAACTTCCGCACCGCCCTGCATCAGCTGGGCCTGCACCGTGCCGTGGTCACGCTTGTCCACGATGTCGTAAACGCTGTCACCTTGTGTCTTCATATCAACCTGGTGGGGGAATTAAGAACAACTAATTAGCATGATTATTTACATAATATTGCCTAGGTCGTGGTGTTGCATCAGACTTGTATCAGAACTTCAACATCATAATTATATATTAATAAACTAATGTATAGAAAGATGATGTGTATTTTGTGAGAATGGTAGATAATATCTTATACACTGTGGTTATACGCTACAATATAATAATACTACTTGTAATTATTACAGGAGTTTGCTTATTAAATGAGTTTATTCATCATACCATTGACATGACCTCATCACTGCGGATATATTGTTACACTTCTTGAAGGTGATATGCAAGATATAAATGCCATATACACAATATTGCTATCAGGACAATTATCTGAGTTAGAATTCTAAAGCAGTGAGTCAAACTACTGACGGCAACTGCAACCTTTACTGAATGTTCCGGCCCTTGTTGGGAAATGCCAAATACTCCATTCGACAGAGCAACATCTGGTGACCAGTGGCTGTTCAATCCTCAGACGTGTGCTTATGCTAGCACAAGTTTTATTGCTAATAATTTTAACTCATACAAGCGGTGTTTATAAATACGTGTATAACGAGAGAGGAACCTTGCATTTAATCTTAAAGAAAACGAGAAATATTGTGTCTCGCTCTGGTTAAAAGTTGAGCAACTCACCATTGAATGACCAAGATATTCTGTGACATTTTCAGATATGAAAACCAACTTTCCCTCTCTGGTAGTAACAAGCATAAAGCCAGCCATAGCCTGGAAAGAAAATAAATAAAATATGAAAATAAATAATTATTAATAAATAGATGTACCTATTCAAACCAGTGTTTTAGAGAAAGGGGAAAGACATTTAAGGCTATAGGGGATGGATTATATATGCAATAACAGATTGTAAACTATACGATTTATATAAATTATATGTGTACCGGTATATTGGGGTAATCATTTTATAACAAGTACAGTATATTTCAGATTTTATATTTATTTTCATGTGTACATTAGATTCCATAATACATTCACATCTATATATGGACAAGTTTGTTGATCACTTCGCAATGTTAGTACAACAAAGGTCATATACGTCATACAGAAGTGAGCAGCGGAGCCAGGAAATGCTGGTGGTATTAACAATAGCAGGTAACGAGAAACACGGGGGTGTGGTTCCACGTGATAGCAAGCAGGTGTCGGAAAGAGTGCTTTACATTGCAGCCGCCAGTTCTGTATCGATTTCGCCAACTGAACTTTATCAATCTCGATATCATATCACCTGGAGCGTTCACATGGTTAACTAAGATTACATATCTGTGTGACATTGTGTGTTGTTTCGTGTAACTTCTTATCGATAATAATCAACAAATAATATCATTTGACTCACAAAAATTAAGAATAGACGTTTTTACTAAGTATGAAACCCAAGCAAAATACTCCAGTTTATATTAAAAATAGATGCCTTGATATATTACTTTATTCAATGGGGATTTTTAATATGATACAATAAATCTAACGTTCGCAGTAAATTAAAAAAGGAAAAATAGAAGAAAATCAGTAAATATACAAAAGTTATGAAATAATTATGACAGATTCGATCTAAAGATTAAGAGTGCGACATACTAGTACATATAATTGGTTATAATAGTTGCATTTACAAGTCACTTCAACAGTGCACCCTCACGAAAACATTAAAAAAGTAAACATTTGCGCCGTCTTAACAATTAGTCATTAAATCATAATCTATATACTAATATTATTATCTCTTTCCCAAACTTAGACATGACAATGTGACGGTTGGCTACTTAGGCTATTCGCTATATACCCGCGCTGCCTCTAATTCCATTCTTCGCAAAGGTAAATTGTACGCACATGGTGCGGACGTACACACATGGTGCGGACGTACAATAACAAGTAAAACACAACAATCGGATGGTATAAGTAAATATATACTGCGTGGTATTTTCCCCCACGTACTCATTTTATGTAAATACAGTCATTAGTAGTTGAGAGTTGTTAGTTTGACGTCACGACTGGCATACATTGTATACCTGACGGCCATTTTGTCACACAATGCGCTCTTACAAGCTTGGGCAGCGCGCAGGTCTTTTTAATGGCTTATAGCTATTTCCAGTCCACTGGGTATGACGTCAATGGCGATAAAAATACTCTACTGTTCTTTCTCGTATAAGCTAACAGTTTTACACTTTAACTTAAAACAGATAATAGAAAGGAAATAAAAAAGAATTACTTTAAAAGGTAGTTAAATGTAAACGGATATTGCTAGATTATTTAAACATTAAACATAAATAAATTAGAAATGTTCAACGAAATACTTCAACGGATAGCCCATGAACCGGTTTGTTAAAAATAGATTATTACTAACCGATCACTTGTCCATTGCTCAGTTACTCATTTAGACCAAGCACGCTCACTACAAGCCGAATACTTATTCAAAACACTTCTATTGCTCGTCTTCTGTCCGTTAGTGAAATAGAGTTTCTTTACCTGTTTGTGTTTACCCGTTTATTTTATCATCTTATAAAACAGACAGCCAAATATACTATAATTATAATACACTATCGTTATTTCACTTTATTTATGTTAATATCTTTGGAATTCAGCACAATAACTATGTTTATTCTTTTATAAGGGTAAATTTAATAACAGATAAATATAACTTGACCTCTTTACGATTAATAAAAAGTTGAAAAACATTTACCTGAAAAAAGTCGCACATGGCAGGTAAATCCTTGTTTAGTTTTGTTGATCGAAACACTGAAAACAAACAAATCCACAATCATAATTTATGAAAGAGTATGAAATAAGTTATTATTTATAATAATATATCACATTAATTCATTTCCATTTCAAACGGGCAGAACAAAACAAAATGATATGATTTTTCTTACACAATATGTTTGATAATAATATATCGCCTATATTGTTTTACACTCTTGAAAACTAAACCAGTAATTCGTTTAACATTAGTTAAAGCCAATGAAGAGACCAGTTAGGTCACAGACAAGCTACCGAAAAATGATTTCCCATTGCTCATAATTTGTAACTATTAGATGTGCAAATACCTCCCCACCCCCAGTCCACCCAAAATATGTTTACTGACTAGATACGAACTACATTCGTTAGCTTGACAATGTAGAGTATATACAATGTCAGCGGGGGAACCACCAGCATGTGGCTTCCCTCTCACGCCAAAAAGATCCCTCTAAGAAAATATAACGGGACATGCGACTGGATTTAGATAAATGTATCTGCACACTCGTACAAGTGATCCCAGTGAATGAAAATGAATGTAAAAGTGAACTTACGTCTTTGTAAAACGTTGCACTTCCTTATGTAAACACAGCTTAAGGACATGATTTGCAGTTGGGACAGTCGTTGTCGTGCCGACTCTGGCAGGGGTAGTAAATCTCGCATTGTACCGATTTCAGAATTTATCTGGTCTCGGCGTTGTTTTGAAGCACCTTTGTTAGATCTATAAACAAAATATAAAACACAAACAGTAATAAAATACCAATCAAAACATTATGAATTGATATAAAATATATATATTAAAATTGAACAGCTTTTTAAAAAAAAAGAAATTTATTCGCTAGATATATATTCACTTTAAAATGTTATTTAACAAAAATACTGAAAGTAGATACATAAAAAGTGATAATACTAAAATTTAAGGTTTTTATTAAAATAAATTAAAGAACTGTGAGAAAATTATTATTTTGCACTTTTAGTGTGGTCAACAAAATTCCTCGCAAAGAAAGAATGCTTTTTAAAAGTACGTATATTCACTGAAGCGCTTGACCCACATCTAAATGTGACATATAGTCTAGGCGCGGCTCTCAACTGCCGCACAAACAATCCTAATACAAACATTGAATACACACCTATCGAAATCCAAGAGAACCAGCTCTTCCACAGGACTTGGAGCCATTTTAATCATCTGGTATAGTACAAAATCTAATATATAAACAAAAATATAATCTAAATAAAAACTAGTTTCGACGGACCAGCCGTCTGTGAATAGCACAATACACTTCTTGTGGAAGCGGAGCTCAACTGAGTAAATGACATCATTACCTGTCGCATATCTATACTACACTTATCACGTGACTCTTCTGATTGGCTAGCAAATATCGTCTGCTTGCTGCAAGATTATTTTTGTAGAATGACTGACTTATGGCTCAGGTTGCTAGCCTGTATAGCTGTTGTCTAAACGTACAACAACAGAAGTGTTTCTTGGGTCATTCACATTCACAGTACAACGTTCTAACCGTATAATAGTTATCAAAACCCCAAAGCATAATATTTATAATAACAATGTCGCAAATGACACTCATCTGCCATATATAATATACACGTGTAATATTATTATGTTGAACGCTTAGAACAATTCCATCAATTTCTGATTTTAAAAAAAAGTACTCACGTCATAATATATTATATGAATTTCTGCCTTGCTCTTATATGGAAATCTTAAGATGACATACGAGCGTGTGTGTGTGTGGGAAAGATGCGTAGAGATGCCTTTTTATAAGCTCAAATTCAATATCGGAAACAAAATTGTAATAATACACTTAATATGCCTTATGGTGATGTAACAAAGTTAACCAATATGTTTAATAGAAGGCGCAGTTCCCTCACACAGCTGTATTTTTATATAACATATTGGTGTCGTTCTATATGCCGTATGTTATCTTTAGTTGAATTACAACATGATTGCTAACTGACAAGAGGACATTTTTTTATTGACCTAGCAATATACGATCGTATATATAAACGTATGTGAGTGATGTATGTATCTTTTTCTAACTACTCTCGTACTCGTATAATTTTAGAGATGTCTGATGTTTGACAGTTTTTTGTAAATAAACTCATGCTAGCGCTACTGTTGCTACACAAAATATATCAATCTTTGTTTTCACAAGTTATAGCTTCACAACATAAAAGATATCGGAAACAAAATTGTAATAATACACTTAATATGTAACAAAGTTAACCAATATGTTTAATAGAAGGCGCAGTTCCCCCACACAGCTGTATTTTTATATAACATATTGGTGTCGTTCTATATGCCGTATGTTATCTTTAGTTGAATTACAACATG
>JAULBR010072724.1:0-14052 GCA_032355825.1 Melanodrymia aurantiaca
AAGACCCCTTGCTGTCATTCGTGGAAGAGTAGCCTATGTGGCGGCAGCGGGTTTCCTCTGTGGCCATGTGTCAATATTACCATGTGTCTGACGTCCAATAAGCAAAAAGATCAAGTTTATTTAATGACACCACTAGAACACATTGATTATATATCAGCGGTTATTGGATGTCCCACACAGGGTTATGCCGTCACTGAGGAAACCCGCTGCCTCCACAAACATGCAGGCTACTCTTCTTCAAATAACAGTAACTTGGGATCTTTTATGTGCACTTTTCCACAGACAGTAGTACATGTACACACCATGGCCTTTGATGGACCAATCGTGGATCACTGGTTGGAATGGGAAATAACTCAATGGTCCCCTGAGTAGGATCGAGCCATTGACAGATGCTCTACTGCTGAGCTACACCCCGCTCCTCTACTCAAAAGCATGTTTACCATAATTATGTTTATTACATATTTCAATCATATTTACATCTATCTTGACAAATCACAAGCAATCGAGTGTTGGTTTTAGTATTAAGCATACTACAAGTGTGCTAAGTCAGTTGTATGTAACTGTTACTATGTACATTGCCAGACATATATCAATAATATAATATGTTGGGCAATGTACTAGTATCTATGTTCGTGTTACGTATTTGTATGACTAAAAACAAGTTGCATTTTACAATTTGTTGTGTTATCTCGCTGATTATCTCACATGCAGATTGGTTGTGTATTGAGTTACAGACAAATGTACATTATATTCTCGAGCACCTACAGTGTTCGAGCCAACGGGATTCAACTGTATGAGACTAAATTTAAGTCACAAAAGTTCCATAATGTCTTATTGTGGGTTAGCATTTACTGCTTATGGTCAAACATTTGCTGCTTATGGATTAATATTATTGTCAGTGTGTTAGCTATGCTTTGTTAAAAAAAATTGGTATAGTCTACAAGTATAGTTTACTTTTATTATAATAATGAGCTGGTATGCATTTATTTGCAATCTAAACAAAATATTTATATTTGCAAATGATATTGGTTGCACATTTTATTCTTGAATTGTTGTCGTACTTTTACATAGAACAAATTAAAGTATTCTTATTTGGAAATATTAATCACTCATGAATTTGATTGAATTTCATCGATATTGTTTTATGTGGTAATAACATGTATGTTGTATGTGTATTTTAAACGTAAGAGAAATCAAATGGTCCGACAGAATAAAATATAAAAAACATGAATTTTGGATTTTTTATTTGTTCACACTATGAATATATAAAACTTTAATTTACAGATTTAATTGTTTACTAGTAAAGGGTTGTACCAGATACACGGCACTGCTGAAGATGGACATAATTATTTTAATACTTGTAACTAATAATACAAGAGATTTAGGATTGTATTGATGGGAAGTTTTCTCATATCATGAAATGATAAGCTTAATTGTATTGATGGGAAGTTTTCTCATATCATGAAATGATAAGCTTAATTTTATAAAAAGTTTGCCAAAGAAAATATCAAAATTATCAAAAGTACATGTGGATTGCAAGTGTTGATTACATATAGTGGTGCTGGTTGGTATATGTATAAGTGGTGGTAGCAGTACTAGTTTGTTTTCCATACAGTTGAGCATTAGTGGAAATTATTTGTGTACTGCTGATGGAATTGTGAAGTGTCTGACATAGTTTATTTTCAATGTGGAACATTAATAAACCAGAAATTGATGGTGATAGTTGTACCAAAGGCATATTTCTTGGAAAAGACTGATGTTTTAATTCATTGCATGTTACTACTTGTACAAGAGGCAACTGTTGATAATAATTATGGTTACACTCCTACTTATACCAAGTTGTTTGTGATAGAAATACCCAACCCAGTCATCATGATTTACATCATGAAATGATGACGACGAAATTTAACCTAGCTTAAAACGTTTTGCAAGTGTTCTTAAGCCGTGTCTTCTACTTTCAGGCCCGCCAAACGCCTGACACTTCAGATGAAAGGGAATGGCCCAAAACGATCCGAGTCGGTGACTTGTCACATTTGTTTTAAAGAGTTTGCGTTCAGACAGTCTCTGTGCCGACACGTGCAAAGCGTTCACCTCAAGATGACTCGCTTCTTGTGTTCAGTGTGTTCCAAGGGTTTCTCTAGGAAGGATCACCTCCATGTTCACATGAATATTCATCATGGTGTCAACAAATCGCGGTCATAGCACTGGCCAAAAAAAACACTTGGTGATCTCAATCAAAACCGGATGATTTCAATAGATTGAGATAAAATTGTGGATTTAATGTATAGAAAAATCATAGCAATCTTTGTATGGTGGCAAAAACAGATTTGGTGAACGAGTCAAAACCGGACTATTTCAATAAATTGAGATACAATTGTGAAACTTTGTTTATACATGTAACAATGTCATAGCAATCTTGTACATGGTCGTAAGGTGGCAAAAACAGATTTGCTGATCCAATCAAAATCTTGTAAATTGGCAAAAACAGATTTGGTGACCCAGTCAAAACCTGATTTTTTCAATAAATTGAGATACAATTGTGAAACTTTGTTTATAACAACATTATACATGGCAATCTTGTATATGTACATAAGGTGGCAGAAACAGATTTGCTGATCCAATGAAAACCTGACAATTTCGTCAGTGTGGGATAAAATTGTGAAAGTTTGTTTATAACGACATGGCAATAATCTTGTACATACATGTGTATAAATATGTAAGGTTTTGGTTGAGAAGATTTCTCTTCAAATTAGACTCACATTGAGAGTCGATTATACTGAGGTTTTAAAACGAAATTTGAAATTAAACAGAATCACTCCCCATTTTGGCGCGAAAATCTGGATCGCGTGATGAAGGCATGAAGCTAGTTACACTAGAAATCAAAGCGAAAACACTGTCTTTGTTTATCTACCTAATTACATACATTTATTATATGATTATAAACTTCAACAGAAATTTCTATATGTATCTGTTTTACTAAAGTTCATGTACATATAAGTTGAAATAAAAACAAGTTGGTAGGTGAAGACATAACAGTGTTGAAATAGTTTCATGAAATTATATAAACAAAACATGTCTATTTAGCTACAGATGAGATAAAAACAAGACGAATGTATGATAATTAGAATGCTATTCAGTATTATTTTATGACAATTATTTTTTGGGCAACGTGTGGTTTGGGTTGGAGGAGGGTTGTCTGAATTTCCCCACAGTTTGAAGCATACCAGTCCTGCGTTCAATAGCGTGCGGGCGTTCTGCTTCTGAGGCAAAAACGTTTTGACACCGATATTTGCATCTACATTAAATTAATGTGATGTGATAGTACACGCTTGGTACCAGTCACATAGTTCCAGAGTGCCCGCGCTATTGAACGTAAGGCAGCACTCCCCTACTGACAATTGGGTGCTCAGCAGAGCAGCTATTTCTTTATAACACCCATGATTTACTAAACTCAAGTCTATCGCTGTATTTGAGACAATACACAAACTGATCCAATACTGCTTCCTAATACACAGCTTTCTCAAAATATATTCTTTGCATGTTTGGTCTTGTACATAAACATTATGTTGACATTATCATCGTGGTTGTGAATATTTTGAATATCTAGATTAGCGCCATGGGCGGTGTTGTGATTGGTGGTGAATGTTAGACATAGTGCTGTACAATGTACGTTTGAGACAATTCATGCCATGCCAGCTGTCTGTGTAATCCAGTGCATCATTTGCTTTCCAGGCATGGAGGAGCGTGGATGCAAGCTGCTTCGACAAACCATGTTTGTGAAATATGCCAAAAGAAGTTCACATACCACTACACTCTGTTGAGACACCACCGAACCGTGCACGAGAAGCGTTTGTTCGTATGTGCTTGTGGTGCAGCCTATAACAGGAAAGACAATCTCAATCAGCACATGAAGAAATCAACCTGTGGCGCTTTCGAAGTACAAGATACTGAGAAAACTAACACTGTTTCACCAAGCATAAAGTTCCTTTAGTTGCAAGTACAGCATGCTTGGCAACTAGAAAGCTTCAAGACACTCAATCACGACATTTTGCATCAAACAATTTGCTCCGCTTATCTCCAGACAATAGCGGAACCATAGTGCATGTTTGATGATCAATTCTTATGTCATAGACGAAGCAATTTTACGTAATATAATGACATTTTGAAATTATAATCGTATAATAAATGTAAACAATTATGTAGATAAACAAGGACAGTGTTTTTCTCTGCTGTTTATACACATCTTCATTTGCGTTCAACTACATGTACCTCCATGTCTTCGTCGTGTGATCCCGATTTGCATACCAAAATGGTGGATGATTTTCTTTAAATGGAATTGCATTACAGTGTCATTTCTTTAAGCAGAATCACTGTGAGATTGTTTTCTTATTATTCTGCTGATTCAGAGATAACCAACAACTGACATACATTGTGAGGATATCCTTGTTGTCCATATTAAACTTACTAAATGTTATTGGTGATGTGAATTTGTTCTGTATATATACACATGTACATGTAGGTAACCAAACTTCAAAAATTAATGTAATAAAATATTAGGTTTTATTCTGGGTTTTTAAACACATGGTTCTTTGTTACAATCAGTTTTAAGCTTGTGAACAAACCACTAGCAGACCTGTCAACCTTGAACCCTGACATAAAAGGAGGCGAGTGCCAAAAAATCGGGAGATAGTCTGATTCATATTACAAAATATATACATGTACACACTTAAAATAGTTTTGCATTAGAAACGTCGGTTTTGTAGACATAATAATGACAACAAATGTAACATGAGAATAAATCACCATTTTACGACTCGATATATCCCACAATTCTTACTTTGATAAACGATGATTGAAAATGTCTATACTCGCAACACTTCAGTTGATTAAAAATCATGATGTCGGAAACTGAAATCGGCCAAAATAGTGAAGTGAAAAACTTCCTGCATGGATTTTTAAAAGTAGATAGGAATTTTTGTGATTGCCCAGGAGAAAATTCCTCCCAGGCAGGATAATACATGTACAATGAATGATGAAATATGAAGAGACTCCTGTAGAAAACAAGGTTAACAGGTCTGACCACTAGAATTGCAGAGCTCTTCTAACAACATAGACTTGTAATGTTTTCAGCCTACCATGGGACTAGTGGAATCAATACTTAACGATAATGCTCTAGATAGGACCTGCTCAAATGCAGTGACTGCAACCCAGCACAAAATGACCATACAAATAGCTAATATTTTTTTATAACGTTGCCGTCTACTTTTACCCACTGACCACTACCATGTGTCAGCTACTTTTTTGCATCCAGTTTTAACGATGTCCAGATTTTATGTTTTAATTTATTGAAGGAAAAAATTTGTGCAAACATTCTGGTATGGAAATATCAAAAGCAAACTAACTGCCTCATTTCTGTCTTTTCAGAATGACTTGGACAGTCTTGCATGTTTTGCTATGGTTTTCATTTAATTAAATTTGTGGAAACATTTTGTACGGAAACATAGATCGAAGGTCACGTCAACAGCAAACTAACTGCCTCATTTCTGTCTTTCAGAATGACGTGGACAGTGTTGCATGACAAAGACAAACCCAGTGAGCGAATCAAACATGCTCACATCTGTGAACTATGCAACAAGCAATTCTTTGATTCTAGTGTGCTGTCTAGACATCGAAAAAGTGTTCATCAGAAAGTGTTCACTTATGTCTGCACTATCTGTGGCAAGCAATACAACAGGAAAGACAGTCTAACTGCTCACATGAAAAAACACAAACATCTTTGGGCTTAAGAGGTGTTTAGCATCATGTATAAATATTAATCAAGTGTGGTGAATTATGATGTGACTGGTGTACAGTGAAACCTGTCTTAAGCCGCCACCTAAGAAGTAACAAAATGTGGCCTCTTAAGACAGGTGGCTGCTTAATACAGGTCGTAATGCACTAAAATTGATGATTTGGGAGAATATTGAGGTGACCCTTTAAGACAGGTGGCTGCTTAATACAGGTGGCCGCTCAAGCAGGTTTGACTGTATTATAATTCAAATGGCAATATTATTGGAAGTTATAATTCATGAAAAAGTCACCAGTTTGTATGCCATGCTATGATATCCTTAATATGAACCTGTCCAACTTCATACATGTTACACTGTACATAGAAATTCCAACATTGTGATAACTGATTCATTTGCTGTGTACCAGGATGATGTGATGGTATACAGTGTTAGCCTCAACCAAACAGTCGCCTAGGCTTCGGCAGATCACCAAAACATCCTAGGCAGATGACTGACATGGGTCTAGATGAAAATTTTTCTGGCTGGACGACCCTCTGACTATACCTAGAGATATACCCAAACTGAGATCCATAATTCAGGCCAGTAATCAGAATTGTGAGGGGGTGTTGTTTAGGCTTATCAATGAGCCAGCGATGTTTGTTACTGCCCATGCCTAGGCACCTAACCATGCCTAGGCGACTGTTTGGTTGAGGCCACCGCTGTACATGTAGATGGCTGTAATCAATTTTGTTTTGTATTTTACTTTATTCAATATTTAATGATTAGCAATCTTTACTATCCTCATGTCACGTCTTGGACCAAAATGGTTCATTGTGCAAATACTGTCACTAGGTAAAAACATTGGTCTAATGTTCAGTGAAAAAATCAACACAACAGACGGACATGACTCTTTATGTGTCCAAACATTAATGTATATTAGTATAATGGTCATTGGATACAAAGTTGGGTGCACAGGATTTATATCAACTCTAATTTCTCTAACTAACCACATGTAGTCTTTATTTAACAATGCTTATTTCCACGGCTTTCAAATTTGTTGTTGGACCAGTTACGGTAAGCGTGGAGAAAGGATTATAATGTTAATGTATTAATCACATACATTTGGGCATTTCCTAGCAAAGTCCATTTATGTCACACCCTTTTAGCCGTGCTTCAAGTGTACTGTGAAACCTGTTTGAAATTCCAACTTTATTCAGAAGCCACCTGTCTGAAGTGGCCACCATTATGTTCTCCATTATCATCTAATGTTACCCAAAATGACCCATAGGGCCATATTGAGCAACTTGTCGTAAGACTTCACTTTGTGTTGCATATTTGGGTGACTGTTTAATACAGGTTTGACAAGTATAGGACAAACAAATTTCGAAAATGTGTTTTAAAGTCCTATCTTTATTTATACAGTCAATACATTGGAGGCATTATAGGTTTGTTTTGAGCAAAATGTTAAAAAGTTCTATGCTTCAGATTTTATACGGTTTTACCAGGTCTGTGGGCCAAAAATTAACATGAAAAAAACTCCAGACCTGAGGGCAACCTGTTTCACATTATATTTTTTTAGCAATATTGTTTTAATCGGTACCATTTCATATTTAAATAATAAATACTTCTATTGTGCTTATGCAGATTGTTTAAATTTCTTGTCAAGAAATAATTACTTGTATATAATATAACTAGTTTATTTGTATGATTCAAGAATGAAAAGTTGTACCTGAATAAAGTTAATTTACAATTGCAGTAAATATTTATATTAGTGTGTGGGTACCTACATGTATCATAATTATAGTAAGTAGACTGTTAGCAGCCCATATTGCTTGTTATTGTATATATACATTGTATCTAAAGTAAATTTGTCTATTAAAACTTATTTGATAAAGGTTTTGCATTTGTTCTTAAATTAGTGTTAAAACGGTTCAAAGCCTGTTTATTTTTAAACTCATTTGTTGGTTCCATTATTCACTGAGACTTCTTTATCTGATTTGCCTACCAGTACAGACTGATGATGGACACACTGGTGTCATCACTGTGTTAACCTTGATTTATGAGTGTATAATGTTACAGCTTTGTCAAACACCACTGTATTTTACACATGGCTTTTGTTAAGTTTTTGTTCAACTTTGAGACTTGGGCTATGTTTGAAATTATATGTGATTGTTTTGTGAGTAGTTCAAATTAATGAGGGAGGGAGTCGATTTAATCATCGGAACTTCTATAGGTTCTACATAGATTTTCTTAGGTGGATTATTTAAATCATCATATTTAGGTTTTAATTCTTTGAAATAAAAAGGCACATGTTAATGTTATGCCTGTTTGAATATATTATATAGATGTAGTCTTTGCTTGGTGCTTCTAGTGTGTGAAATTGACTGATTTTGCATTCAAGTTTCACATGACTACTGGTGTTTCATTGAACAATTATAATCAATCAATGGTCATTTAACTTACCAATTACTATCATGGTTCATAAAATACAATAATCGACGCTCTTTTAAAATTATTTAAAATATCTTTTACATAAACAGGTCGTCTTTTTATTCATGCTCAAAGTAAGTGACTTTGGTTCTTAACTGTGAGCAATCAACTATCTACATTTATCGATTGGTTATGCACCACCAATCATCAAACACGAAATGCAGTGGATTCCCATCCACACTGACCTCAAGTATGAAATGAAATGTTCCTCATGTTTATTTGTTTGTGTCATTTGTCTGTCACCATGTGTCCATTGGTCTGTCACCATGTGTGCGTATGTCTGTCATTATTGTGCTGTTACATGATGGATCATTGTTCCAAGTGTCTTTGTAATATTAGCCATTGCAAAGCCTGTCCAACAAAAACTGCAAACTAACTAGACTCATTTCTGTCTTTCAGAATGGCGTGGGCAGGCTTGCATGGCATAGGAATCAGACATGCCCACATCTGTGAAATATGCAACAAGCAATTCTTTGATTCTAGTGTGCTGTCTAGACATCGAAAAAGTGTTCATCAGAAGGTGTTCACTTACGGCTGTACGATCTGTGGTAAACGCTACAACAGAAAAGACAATCTGACTGCACATATGAAAAAACATGCAGAACTCTTATGGTTTAAGAGTCTGTCAGTCTCCCATTCTATAGACCCAATGCTGTGATTAATCATGGGATATCAGTACTGTATATAAAAAGAAACCTGGGCATTATTATTTCAACAACAAAAATTTATATCAATTTTTGTTGTCACAGTGTGTTCGTCTAAATGTCATGCATCCTTGGATCCATTGTACCTCCAAGATGACATTGTCGAAAAAATATAATTCTACAATCTCAAAGCAATTGAGATCTTGCATTCAAAATCAGTGGAGCCGTGGATCATGCTATATCTGGAATATAACTGGAATGTACTTAGAATTGGAACATTGTTAAGCATTTTAATAAACTCTGACACAATGGTATTTCAAAACCGTAGACGCATGGATCAAACTATATTCTAGTCTTTCTGGATGCCACAACTCCTAGAACGCGATTATTTTAAAGGCTTATGTACAGTGACTTTCTAACCACAAGAAGCAAGCTTGTTACAACTGAAGGCAGATTCTATGGATTTTGGCAGCAGTTATATGGTGTCCGAAGACTGAGATATAATTGAGCATTGTGTTTTTCAAAGCAGGTTCAAAACACCAGATTAAGTGAAGGTGATGAAGTTGGCAGTATTCTCTATTGTAATTATCTTGTTTGAAGAGTGGGGTGTTCTGGAATAGGTTACTATTAATGCTGTTAAAGTTCTAATTAAAATAGCTGAATGAATCACAATGGATGGGAGGGCGGAGGGAGAGAATTTCTTTAAAACTTCTTTTATGAGTGTGGCTTCAGTCGAGTGATTGGAAATGTAGTTTTTTGTTTTATAATTTCTATAGTCTTTACCAGTGAATTTGATCTAACTTCAGTTACTTGGTAGCTTCTACCTGTTGTGCAATAGGTTAAAGGATCGATCCTTCTCAGTGAACCCATTAGAACCAGTTTTTTTTTATCCTATTCCAACCAGTGGTCCATGGTGTACATAAAATACTGATAAACGTTATCCCATCTCTGGGAAATTGCATTTAAAAGATGGCTTGATACTAGTAGAAAAAGAATAGCCCATGTGGCAGCAGTGGATTTTTTCGGAGACCATGTTGAATCACAGTACATTTGATATCCAATAGCAGATGATTAATCGATGTGCTCTAGGACCATTTTGTGTACAATGCTGTGTACGATAGTTTATCTTGGCCATTTCTGCGACGGTGTTGATCGGTAAATTAACAAGACTCATTCTTCATTTCAGAGCAATGGTTGCAAGCAAGAAAGGATATCACATCGAAGGACAAAGACACAACCATGTTTGTGAACTTTGTAACAAAAAGTTCTTTGATGCTTACGTGTTGGGTAGACACAAACGCACTGTACACCAAAAGGCCAGCACATTTGTTTGCCCAATTTGTGGTGCACAATATAACCGAAAAGACAACCTTACAGCTCATTATAGAAAACATGTCTAGTGCTTGCTTGGTGGAAGATTTTCATAAAGGCCATTTCATTCTTATCATAGGAAATGTATCTTGGCATCAAGACCGTGTGTGGAGTACAGTGTATAGCAATCATACCAACTGAATGAAGAGTGTTTTGTGGATATTTAAACGTCTTGGATAAACCAATGTACATAAATAATGTTGTACTTTATATTTGGTAGACTGTCATTCTCAATAGAAGATACATGCACGATTAATAGGAATGTTAGAATTGTAATCGTAATAGGTCGTAATATAGCTACAGTTGTAAGTAATAGTTATACCCACAGTTTACGAGGTATATTGGTGAATATCCTACAGTTTTGGTCTTGAGGCCTCCGACGTTTCCACGACCAAAACTAGGATATTCACCAATACACCGAGTAACTGGGTATAACTGACTTATACGTCCACTTTTGGCTGAGTTATGAATACACCTACACTTTTAACAAAATAAACCATGATAACGAGGCCGGAAGTGGGGTATAATAACTAATGTTAGCTGTACCTGTCATCATGATTGTACAATGCTAATCACGATTGCTACAGTTCTATTTGTAATAGTTACAGTTCTAATCACGATTGCTACAGTTCTAATCACGATTGCTAACAGTTCTATTTGTCATAGTTACAGTTCTAATCACGATTGCTACAGTTCTAATCATGATTGCTACAGTTCTATTTGTAATAGTTACAGTTCTAATCACGATTGCCATAGTTCTAAATCATGATTGCTACAGTTCTAGTAATTATTGTGATAGCTACGCTAATTGTGATGGCTACACTAATTGTGATAACTACAGTTCTAATTGTGATACATGTAGCTACAATTTTAATGTTTACAATTCAAGTTGTTATAGCAATTTTGGGGACGAAAAAAAGCGTTTGCAAATTATTGTTTTCAAATATAATCGTTCAAATGTAATCGTCTCCATATTGGTTGGGTAATAGTAATATCAATGCACATATCTATTCCATATGACGTACTAGAAATAATGGCAAATAAGAGAATGAAATTTACATCATCCATCTTTTTACAAAACCAAAAACATTTTATGAGTGGTTTTTTTTGCTTCTCAAAATATGTTTTACGAGGACTGTCCCGGAGTAAAATCGCATTCACTAATGGTGTTGATCATGAGGCGATTTGTAGCAGCTGTAGTCACCGACGTGATGACAGATCGAGGATGTCGTAAAAATTAACACATTTTTTTTATAACAATTTATGTTTTAGCTTTTGCTAATAGTGATGTAAGTTTAGTGGTTTAAAGTATTGAATGACATGTACAGTGTTATGGGTTTTTAACAGTGCTAGATCATGTTGACATCTTGGGAGTGAATAGCAATCTGAGAAACACATTTTGTTATACGACTAACTTTAATATCGCTTTTGTTTAATCAAAATGTGATCGTAGCCAAATGACTTGTTCGAGAAATGCATGAACTCATGAATAACATTGGATTGCATTGTTTTCAAATGATGTGTTGTATTGTTAAATAGTACATGTATAATCCTGATGAAACTTCATTAAGATATGGTTCTTTGAGAAATCGTGTGCTATATTATTTAATTTAAATCCTCATCAAGTGATAAGGTTAAAACGTTTGTGAACATCTTATATCCCAACTATTCCTTGTGTATAATGTAGAGCCTATATGCCATTATGTGATTGCATAGGCATTTCTGGTATCCATTACAATGTACAGTGTGTATATATGAAATTTATTCTACCATTTGAGAAATGAATGTGTGTGTGATAATGTAGAGAATATTACATGGCAAGTTACATTATTTATTTTTACAAGTTTTTAACTTATAACGTTACAACCATTTTAATTATATTTCTTAACTGTTAATACTCAGCACAGTTGACTCACTGTTGTGTGTATCCAGATTTATATACATGTACAGTGTATGTATACCGTAAATCGTGTAATATACGTGGAGCCTGTAATGCCGCTGTATACTTGTGCGATTTCCAAAACATCAGCTCTGACACGATGTCCAATTTAAAGACCACCGCTCACGCAAAACCTTACGCTCTACTGCGTCTCTAGACACCACGTGACAAGAGGCATTCGCTAGATCTGAGTGGAAATAACATTGGTCTGCACTGCAGATAATAGCGTGACCTTAAACAGTGTAACAACTTTTCAAAATGCTATTTATAGCAATCGATGTGTATATTGTAAACGGAGTAATTTAACGTAATACAATGACATTTTGACATTTCTGTTGTTTGTAGTCATAATTATAATAAATGTATGCAATTATGTAGATGAACAAGGACAGTGTTTTCGCTTGTTATAATGATCATAATGCAAATTAATTGTCGTGTGGCTGGCTCCACTACTTTCGTCACGAGAAATGGTGAGCGATCGTCTTTAATAATGTGTTCCAGTGGTGTTGTTAAATGTTTTAATTTATAAAAATAATTTATATTTTAGAAATGGAAGTTCAAGTGAAAACTGAGGAAGTGGATGATGATACAGCAGCTAGGCGAGAGGCAGAAAGTAAAAAGTATCTTGCAGTTCACCCTAGGGTTACGATTGCCAGTGGCAGAAAAGACTACAACAGCAGATATACCACAAAATACAGTCACGGACAGTATCTCTGGACAGAAGAAAGAATATTTGACCTGATCCGAATATACAAGGAATACACTGACATAAACCCTGTGTATGTCCGCAATCAAAAGCCAATGTGGGAATCCATTGCATGCAAAATGCGGGACTTGGGTCATACACAATGCACGGATAGTCATTGCCACACCAAATACAGAACTCTTATACGACAGTACAAAGTTATATGTGATCGCTGTGCCACACCAGGAATCCGTAATCGTGAATTTCCATACTATTCTGCTCTTTCTGAAGTATTCGAATACACAGCATCGAATTCTAATAACACAGAGGCAGAGGATATTGATAGCGAAGATGAACCAGTTGCAGCAGATGATGATAAATTATCATCTTTACTCGTTAACATTAACAAGGATAAGAAAGAACAAGATCAGAAAAGATTGAACAAACTGGACTTGATGCACCGAGAGAAAATGGATATGTTTACATTATTTCTTACCACTTTTAGCAAAGAACCTAACGAATCACCAGCATCAACGAGGTGCAGCAAACGACTTAGCTCATCATCTCGTAAACGTTCACCATCACCATCAGACAATGATTTCAGTTCACACAGTTCCGATGATTCTAGTGATTATGAAGAACTTTTGGAATCGGAAAATATGTCTTCAGGCAAACGACTGAAAAAACTGTCCAAAACATCAACCAAGAGTAAAATGACATCACTAATAAAGAAGTTGAATAACGATAGGAAAGTGAGAGATGAGATGAAAATGTGTAGACTTGAAAAAATGCATGACGAAAAGATGAAAATGTTTTCATCGTTCTTGGACGTTATTAAAAAGATGAAGAAATAAAAGTATTGTTAAAAAGGACCATAATTATGTTAATTTACATTCTGGCTTAGGAAGTGGGCATTATGTACCATGCCACTTTTGGCCAGGTTATTAAAAATACACACATGCCTCTTCACGTGTTGTCGATCTTCCTACACTACTGAGTAATGTATTACATTCTATTTTAATAACTTCAAAATATCATGTTCTTGAGGTGGAGCGGGATGTAGCTCAGAGGTAAGATATCCGCTTGTGGCGGGATGGGTCGAGAGATCGATCCTCCACAGCAAAAACATTTTTATGGGCTATTTTCCGTTCCAGC